>VZSF01006464.1:0-89894 GCA_013398295.1 Chionis minor
CAAACTGGCAGAGGGGAGATTTACCTGAGATCTTGGGAAGAAACTCCTGCCTGTGAGGGTGTTGAGACCCTGGCCGGGGCTGCCCAGAGCAGCTGTGGCTGCCCCATCCCTGGAGGTTCAAGGCCAGGCTGGACGGGGCTTGGAGCAACCTGGTCTAGTGGGAGGTGTCCCTGCCCAGGGCAGGGGGGTGGAACGAGATGATCTTTAATGTCCCTTCCAATCCAAACGATTTTGTGATTCACGTACTTTTTCTCACTGAAATAGAGGCACTATTAGGCTCTGCCTCTGCTCCCTATGAACAGCAGGAGGTTCCCACCACTACAGTCAGAGGTAGGAGAAAGACAGCAAAAAAAAATATTTTACTGTACATGGAGGTGCCCATTGCTTCGATGAAAAAAGTGTGTATATGCACAGGACAGCAAAGGACCCAAGCACAGGAGCTCGGTCACATTCGCAACAGACTTGGTACCAGAAATTGCGTCTGCAACCGATGCTGAAATTCACACTTGGCAAAATCTTTGAATTGTCTCTTCAGGCCGTTGGCAGTAATTCAGCTATTACAGTATTCTGCATGAAGCTTTGCTTTTGGTGCTGGGAAAATTGGATTACCAGTGCGAGAGACTTGGTTGGGTTTAGCAACCTCAAACATACAGATGCCACTTCCCACATTTAGCTGTGTTGTGGACAGGCCCAGCCTTCTCGTTGCTACTTTCCATTTATAGCCTTTTCTACCCTTTTTTGGTTTCATTTTCTGCTAATATTCAACATCTTATGCCAGGGTTTTGGCTCCCGTTATAACAGTTTAACACACACTCCCGTGTCTTTTTATTCTTGCTTATTTTGTGCTCGGGCTCAGTCAGGCGGGAGTCACCATGCCAAGGTGTCTGCCACAGTAATTGTCTGGGCTGCGTTCCAGTTTTGGATCATATTTCTGGAAGCACTTTAAGAATCACAACATCCACGGAGGAGTTTCGCTGTGTCTTCACAGCCAGATTGTGCCCAGGGTTTTGAGGACCCATGGTCCTACCTCAACAGCTGACGTTGGGTTGCGGCGATGCTCTGGTGCAGCTCCTTGGGTCTGGGACCAGGGTGCTGTGGAAAGCGGGTGCGTGGCTCTCGGGGACCGCTTTCATGCTGCTGCTGTTGAACTTGTTCTTCTGCTCTCGCTCCAGTGAAGAGCCAAATGATGGTGATGAATTTTCTCACTGAGCTTTTATCTTTGGAGCGCGTTAACCAGGTCGTATAGTCATGGCGTTTCTCAAACATTTCATTTTCTTGTGTCTGTTTTTATTTGCTTGAGGGCAGATAGTGCTGGGGATTTCAAATTACTTTTAAAGACCTTGGTTCGCTTCAGTGGGGCTTCTTGTAGCTGGTCGAGTTGAATGGTACCATATGCAGCCTCCAGCCTAATTTTCCCCTGGTGCGGTCCTGGTCACACCGATGCAGAGGGCAGCAACAGCCCTTGAAGATGACCTGGGAGAGGAGGACCGGAGAGGAGGGTGTCAGGAGTGGCAATGTCCAAATTTCTTGTATTTATGATGTAAAAGATGAAAATTCTCTCATGCTATTAGCCAGAATCCATCTGGAGCCTTTTATTTAGAGAATTGTTTTGTTCCAGTCTTTGCTCCCATTCCTTTTCATCAACACCAGGTGAAAAATATCTTTTTTTTTTTTTAATGTTCTTGAGATCCATGCATGTCACACAACTTCCCACTGCTTGTTTGGCTTTCATCATAAATGAAACTGCTCAGCAAGTCTTTGATCCATTATTTCAGGGCTTTTTTTTCTGATGTTTGGTTCAATGCCATTCTCAGACCTTTCAGAGCATAGTAAGTAACCCAAAGCCCTAACACTCAGCAGATTTCTGCGTCTGCTATCGCAGCAGATAAAACTAATGTGTTCCAAAAGGTTGGCTGGGTCTGGTTTTCCTGTATCCCTTCACAAAACCAGCATTGTTTTCTAAATATGTGTTTGATCCTGCTGCACATTTCATTGTCCTCACGTCCACCCTTATGGACAGGGATGTACAACACACACTCGGAGCGAGAGCAGCCCGACACAGGTTTGCTAACGGCTGGAGCAAACTTGTAAGGTGGATCTTTCCGGAACCTGTTTATTATTGAAAACAAACTGAATGAAAAAATTAAAATGCAACACATGGTATCTGAAGCTGGCCGTGCACTGGAGCTGTGGGGTGTAATGGGGTTCCCCCATCCAATATTGAGGTCTCAGCCCCACGGAACCCCACAGGTGTGTGTCTACACCCCATGCTGCAGCGCAGGAGGTACCTGAGCTGACTTCAAACACTCCAGTTCAGCACCCAGCAATGTGCGAAACGTGTAAAAATGGGTTAGCTAAAAGACCCCAGCACCCTGTTTCTGGCATCCCTTTGCTTGGCTGGGCGGGAGATGGGAGCTGCCGGCTCCCCGCTTCCTGCAGCCGTGGGGCTGTGGTACTGGAGATGACACAGTTCCGCTGCGTGGGAGAGGTTGATCCCAGAGGAAGCAAATCCATATAAAACCATTCCTCATGAACTTTCCTCCTCTGCGCAATACTTGTTTACTCCAAACGCGTTACAGCTGCCCACGGGTACAGGTGAGCAGCTCCGTAGTTTTACAACAGGAAGGACAAAAAGTGCCAATGGCAAGATTTATATGGAATAACTCTTTTTGAGCTGTCTGCTTATTGGGGCATTGAGTGAGGTTGTGCCAGGGACACCTCTTGGGATGAAGGGCTCGTTGCATCTGGTGAGAGCACCGAGCCTCCAAGAGCTTATGGCTCCTGCGAGCTCTGCTGGAAACTCCTCTCCAGACACATTAAAGTTAATCAGAAGAGCCAAATTCTGCAGCAAGGTAGCGTCTGTGAGGCCAAACGAGGTACAAATATTCATTCCAGCCCCATCAGTCATTAAGAGGGTGGGGAATTACGCCATGAGCCAAGAACAAAGTTCGTTGCGTTGTCTTTACAAAACAGGAGCTTGATCTTTGTAGAAGAAATAGGATCACAGCCTATCAAGTTTTTTTCTTCCGAGATACTTTGAACAAAATAATTGAGCAGGAAAACCTCTCAGGCCTTCATTTCTCAAAATATTAAAACTGTAATGTAAATTATCTTGTGCCTGGAGCAAAAAACTTATAAAATGTCAGGGTTGTCATGGTTTTAAATACACAAGCAGTCAATCCTTTGTCAACTCATATTGGAATTTTAGTCATCTAGGTAAATTGTTCCTTCACACAGACACACACATATAGATACACATATAGGGATTTTTTTTTTTTTTAAAAAAACAAAAGAACCTGGTCCTCAATGAGTATTGCAGAGACCTGCAATTCCTGGCTTGCAGAAACATCTGTAAAAGCAGACAGCTAATATCTTCAGAGCAAATCCACCTGGGTGTGGGAAACTTATTTATGTAACAAGATTTGACTGTATAAAATGATTTCTGCTACCGCATCCATTTATATTTTTGTCTTGGTGTAACTAATAGATACAGCAGTAGACCGTGGTGGAGGAACATTAAAGAAGCGCAGACCGGCTTGATCCAAATAATAGCTCTTTAAAAAAAATTCTGTTGTGAGCAAATCTTGGAATACAAAACTTGTCTCGGGGCGGATTGTGTTTCAAATGATGCACCCTGTGCAGGCAAATAAAACGTGTCCACCTCCTCCTGAAGATGCGATGGCCCAGGCTCCAAAGTACATGAAACAGCTCCAGGGCATCCCTGGGCAGCTGGATGTGATTTTGCAGCCCATTAACTGGCAGTAACGGTCAGCATGAGAAGGGGTAGTTTGGTGTTGCTGCAGCCCATGGTCATTTACTGCATCCAGAGAAAAAACAGGGAAAATGGGGTGAGTGGTGTCTGGATACAGCTGGGAAGGTGGTTTCTGAGGCTTAGCCCTTGGGTAGCTCAAAGGTGTTTTCCACTTCAGCCTGTGTCTGGAAAAGCAGTAGCTCTCAGAGGGGATTTTTAAATGGCTATATTTAATTTAATGAAGATTTACAGTCTCTATAAATAATTTATCTGTGCTGATAGAGAGTTTTCCTAGGGTCTGATTCATCAGTGTGCAGATAGATTTATTAGACGTGAAAGCATCCCTGACACTTAGCATGGGATCGTTTCCAGTTTGTTCATCATCTTTGTGGGTAGTTTTTGGGGACTAAATATTGGTTCAAGTCTGAAACAAAGATGTGTATGAACAACTTTTGTGTGCGCACAACAGTCAATCCTTCATGGAGTCAGTAAGTGTGGGAGGAGAAATTCTTCTCACCTCTAATTTTGCAAGATGCTTTTTATAGCTTTGTTGGAAGTTCAGACAAAGGTGGATGAGGTCACTGGGACTCTTAACCAGTACCTGTCTGGTAAGGACACAGCAATGATGTGGTTCATGTCAAATGAAAAATTGTCATGAGAGTGGCTTTTATCTCATCAACTAGTTGAAGGCTACATTGATGTCTTACCTGTGTTATTCCTCTGGAAGGTGGTGAAAAGACATGTGCCATGAAAGGTGGTTCTTCCAGCTTACTGGTGTACCAACGACTGTGGATGCACATACAGAAGACATTACTCGGAACCCCAAACATGTCAGTTAGATGGGGCACACCAGTTTACAGCTGGATTAAATCAAATTCACGTACAGCATAAGCAGCTCCTTGTCCCCGAGCTCCTGGCCGGGCTTCCAGTTTCAAGACAAGTTGTGTTCCTGCAACACGCAGGATGGTTTGTCTTGATTCTGCCCAGCTTCTTGCTCTATTGGATTTTTGCTTCCAAACTGCAATATTGATAACATCTATCTGACCACATTTAAATGTCTTTGTTAGGTAGGGATCCAAGTAGAGCTGGTTTATATTTACTTTTATGCTTTACTTCTCTGATTAAATTCTGCCTCCTGAGCACCTTGTCTCTGGTTTGGCAGCGTATCTATCAGAGCAGTGTCTGCCATTGTTTCATGCTTATTTGTTTACAGTATCCCATCCGCAGTAATCAAGGGTCTGATTAAATCTACCTTTCTTTATGCTGCTGATTAAAAGGGAGCATAAGAGAGAGAGGCTGCAGCACATGGTCTCATTAATGTAAAATGGAGTTTTTAGCACAAAATGGTGTTAATTCAGTTATACTCAAGCCCAACGACATTGATATTTTCTTGTGCATCTCAGCCATCTCAGACAGATGCAGTTGTCTTCTGAGGTGTTACCTTTCACTGTTGACCATGGAGGAAGTGGAGACAACTGGTTTAGATTAAAAGTCTACCTTTAAATGTCTAATCAGAGAATCACAGAATGGTTTGCGTTGGGACCTTAGAGATCATCCAGTTCCAACCCCCCTGCCCTGGGCAGGGACACCTCCCACTGGACCAGGGTGCTCCAAGCCCCGTCCAACCTGGCCTTGAACGTCTCCAGGGATGGGGCAGCCACAGCTGCTCTGGGCAACCCCGGCCAGGGTCTTACCACCTCAGAGTGAAAAATTTCTTTCCAATATCTAATCTAAATCCCCCCCTTTCAGTTTGAAGCCATCACCCCTTGTCCTATCACTACATGCCCTTGTAAAAAAGTCTCTCTCCAGCTTTCTTGCAGGTCCCCTTTCATATACTGGAAGGGGCTCTAAGGTCTCCCTGGAGCCTTCTCTTCTCCAGGCTGAACACCCCCAACTCTCCCAGCCTGTCCTCCCAGCAGAGGCACTCTAATCCTCAGATCTGTCGTGGGTTTGGGCCGGATCGGCCCAAGCAAGCCGAGCGACGGATGTTCCCTCTCTCCTGCAGGAGAGAGAGAAGAAGAGAGACTAGTTTAGTAAGAACTAAACTACTTTAATGAAATATAAAGAATAAAATAACAAAAGAAAATAATGAAATATATACAAAACCATATCAAGCTCCCAGGATGACAGTCACGTCACCAGCAGGCACTGGGAAGTCCCAGACTGGACTCAGCGACGGAAGGGAACTGGATCCAGGAATACATGGGTCAGGATCAAAGGCAGATGAACCAATGGAGTCCTCCTCGGACGCCGGCCATTGACGAAGGAAAGCAAGAGTCCCAGCAAGAGCAAAAGCCCAAGCAAGTCAGAGAAGAAGGTGAAGCCGNCAGCTATAAACATGGGTCTTATCACTCTGAGAAAGAGCAGTTTTCTGCACAATATGCTGTTAATTTCAGCAGCTAGAAGAGGCCTAGTTAGAAAGCAGAGTTACTGAACAAAATTGGTCCTGTTTTACCTCAAACCAGGACAAGATCATAGAATCATAGAATCACAGAATCATAGAATGGTTAGAGTTGGAAGGGACCTTAAAGATCATCAAGTTCCAACCCCCCTGCCATGTAATCATCATCTTCGTGTCCTCCTCTGTCCCCTCTCCAACAAGTCCTTTTCCTTCTGCTGTTGGGGTCTCCAGAACTGGACCCAGTATTCCAGGCGGGGTCTCATGAGAGCAGAGTAGAGGAGCAGAATCACCTCCCTCAACCTGCTGGCCACGCTTCTTTTGATGCAACCCTGGATACAGTTGGCCTTCTTTTAGAGGCCAGGTTGGATGACGCTTTAAGCCACCAGGTCTAGTGGGAGGTGTCCCTGCCCATGGCAGGGGGTTGGGACTAGATGATCTTTAAGGTCCCTTCCAACTCAAACCATTCTATGATTCTAAGGGAGCATAAGAGCAATCCCTTTCTTAAAATACAAGTGTTTCAGCAGTGGGTCACGTCTCAGCATTGGCCGGTAGCAGCTCCAGACCCAGCTGGCCAGTCCCAGAGCAAATGCAACCCAAGCCAAATTGCCACGGTCCCTGCTCTGCCGATACGAGTATTTCAAGCCTTCGAAGATGCTACATATATTCTGCCCCTTACCGAAGCGCTGTGTGTGATGACAACATAAATCACTCGGGTTTTTCTAAGCAGGATGATCCCGAGCAGGGCAGCGCTGACCTGTGCTCAACGCGCCATTTGCCAGCCTGTGTTGATGCATTATTGAGGCAGTTATAATTATTGTGTCAAAGAAAGCCAATTTGTACTTGGGCAGATTGACATCTGGTTTTAGGTGGCAGCAGCCTTTCCTTCTGTAATTGAAATGATTGTTCTTCGTGTGCATTGTCAGAAAATGACATTCTTGCTGATATCACTGAAGTGACTTATATTCACTCTGGAGCTAAACAGATATTGTCAGGTCTGAGCTGACAAGTCATTTTCTTCTTTCAGGAAGAAATCTCATTACCTCTGGCGATAACGGACGGTAGCCCCGGCGCTCTTGGAGGGCTGCTCCGGGGTGAGGGTGTCGTGCCACACACCCTAGGGGTGCTGAGGAGGGCGCTGAAGACGTAGTGGCTGGGCAGAGGTAAGTCTAAACCATCTCCTTGCAGTGAGGAAGCAGGTCAAAATTGATTTAAGGGGATCCTCAGCACAAATAGCATCCAGGAGGACTCTAGAGCAGAACAGCAGTCTGTGCCCATGAATCCAGTCATGCTCTCTAACTGGGCTTGGGTGCAAACTGGAAAGCAAGGCGAAGGGTGTTTTGCTGCCCCAAGCTGGTGGGTTTGCCTGTTTCTGCACGCGAACACCCAAGGAGCCCATCATCCCTCACCTGTGGCTCCGTTTCTCTTTGTGAACCCCATTTGGAGTGAGATTTTCCTTGGCTTGTGCACCCAGTGCCATGGTCACCTTCAAAGCCGGTAGGGGGGACCCCAGGAAAGGCTGCAACATGGTGCGACCACGACCACGTCCTCCTACACCACCCACACTTCTTAGTTCATCCTTTATTCAGTATTTATCGGCAAAGCAGCGACGTGGAAGAACAGACATAACGACTACAGTTAAAGTCCCCATCTAAGATTGCATGTTCCCCCATTGAACAATCAGAATATTTTAGCTTCGTTCTCTTGAGGAGGAAATTTGGAAAAATGTCAGACTCGTCTAATTACAATGAAGCTGCTATCTGAAGTTATTTTCATTTGTGAATTGCTCAGAAGATTTTATTGAAATGTCTATCAGAAATCATTCTTTTTGTATTTCTCCAGTAGAGTTGTTGTTTGTGTGCTTTTTTCCTTAAAAAAAAAAAGAATAACTTTTTTCCCCCAAAATAAATCAGCCTATTTGCAAAGTTTGTGAAATGGAAAGAATTTCAGAATTCTTGACTCTTTCCTACTACATTTATGACCATGTAATGATGGAGAAAACGGCAGTTCCAGTGTCTCTTTCCTCACACGGTGAAGTCAGTCTCCAGGGGCTGAAATGGATATTGCTGAACACAGTGCAGGCTTTTGAATTTTCTAAAGCATCCAAAGCACAGAGAATTACTTTAAATTGTACTCAGCCTTCTTGAATTTCTCCTTAATCCAGTCTTCCTGGATATTTGCCCTCCTTTTTTTAACACTGTTTGAGCGTCAGTCTACTTTTAAGGTGAAGTGTGCTGGATTGTTGCAGTTGGTGTTCATTTCCAGGCTAGGAAAAAAAAAAAAGGCAGCTAAATTATAATAAAAAAATGCACAGAATTTCCTTTTTGCTTTAATTAAACCCACCTCCAGGTTTTTATACCTAAGTTAGCTGCGCAGATTCCTGCAGTTGTCAGGAACATTGGGAGGACTCTGCTTTTCTTTTATGAAGTTGGACATGTTAATTATATAAATATAAGATACTGGAATGATTCCCTTTTCTCAATACAGGGAAGTACTGACATATCTCCCCCAAGCAGTTGGTAAGTGTTAAGAGTTCATTATTGACACTCTCTGTTTGTTCTAAAATATCAAAGCTTATTTTTAAACACACCGCTCAAAGTACAGGAAAAAAATAAATCTCATACGGGCAAAATAATAAAAACGCTGCAATAATCTGCACAAGGCTTGTGGTTTAACAAGTTTAAAGGAGGCAACTTGTGGGATACTGCCAGTTGGGTCAATATCTATATTTCATTAGTTATTATTAAATGTTAGAGAAGAAAGTCAAGAATGCGGAGAGAGCCATACAATTTGCCACTGGTGGCGATTTCTTTATTTTGATACCTGATGTATTTACAACAACAGAGCTGCTTGTATGCTGAAATGTGTAATATAAACCCAGCAAAATGATATATGAAGACATGGCTGGCAAGAGTGAAAGGGCTGTAAGGTGCAGAGAGCTTTCAGCATCATTACTGGCTTTCCCGCTTGAGAAGCAATAAATCCAGCAGTAATGCTTTTTTGGGCTGGACTACTTATACTTCTTCACCATTTTCTCTCCTCTAAGACTCTCTTTGGGTATCACAGGGAATTAAGCATGTGAAAGCAAGGAAAAGTGCATCATCAGAGTGCAAAAATCATGTTTAGCACTTCAGGAAGAAAAGAGCAGCCTGTAAGGAGAGAAAACGACGGTGACTAAGCTTGTGGAATAAACCAGTTGTGTGTCACGTTCTGAGCAGACTCCAAGCATGGGCTTGTAGCTTTAGAAGTTGGTATGCTTTTTTTTGATTATTAATTCATATTCTTTTACCTGGCACTGGAACACGCACATCACACAGAGAAAAGGACACATGGGGGAAATCTATATTCTTGTGATAAAAGACCGAAAAAGAAACAGAAGTGCTATTACTCCAGTTTCTTGATCTCTATGACGATCACGAGCAAAGGATGTAAAGCAGCACCCACCTGGCTGTGCCCATGGGTGTGTATTTGGTTCTACCAGGGAAAATGTCCTAAAGGGCTTTTGTGCTTCGAACCACAGGTGCATAATGGCTCTGAATCAGCCTGATGGGAAAGTATAAATTGGTTTCAGGGCTTTGCTATCTGGTAGGAGTGTGCTCTGCCTGAGCTGTGGGTTTCCTCAGCTGGGCTGCTTTGCATCGTCCTAGGGGCTTGGGTGGTGTGCTTCCTCCCCAGGATGGGTTGTCTGCCCCTGGTGGTTGGTAGAAGGGGAGAAATTAGGCGTCTTTCTGGAGCAAGCAATGTCTGCATAGGCTTTGCTGCCTCTTGGGAAGCTTCAGAGCTGCTGGGAACCAAGCCTAGAAGCAAGAATCTCCCCTGCAGAGACGCACGGTAGGAAATATGGGGTTTTAAACCCTTTGCATTTCTGTCGTGGTTGACTTGGTTGCTTAGTGCTTCTTTAAGTGTTGCCTATCCTCGCCAATGTTCTGACCAACCCACTTTTAGCTTTGGGTTTCCTTATAAAGAGATGTTCTGGGTCCTGAGGTGCTGCTGGAGCTGCCCGTGGGCTCTGCACAGAGGTGTTTGATGCTGATATAAGTGGGGTGCAGGGGTTAAACCCTACATCACTTGGTGGCAGCTCAGTGCCACGGGGGCTGGTGCGGACCCAAGCCTCTGGCTGTTGCTCTGTCCTTGCAGAAAGGACAAAAGGCCCTGTCTGTGACCAGGTTTTACTTGTGGGTGCCCAGCCATGTTTTCCTTGGGCGGTTGTGTAATTTCAGGGCTTTGAACACAGGTTAGAGTCTAATTGTGATAATAACTTTATTGTATTTCCTTAAACCCATTAGTCTGGGAATCGTGATGTCTTGTGGCTATATATTGCAATAGCTTCTTTATCGGGAATCGCTTCAACTCGAGTTTTTGCAAGTTGTCTGAAGGCTTCTTTTTAAGTGTTGCTTCAAGCAGAAGTACAAGTTATCAACGTACAGGTTAAACGTAGACAAGTGTAGTACTATGTTGAATATGCCGTATCTTGTGAAAAAAGATTTGATATGCACATTCAAGAGGATCTGTTTTTCTAGCGTATGCATTTTTATTTCCTTGTGTAACGGAGGGCTGCAGTAACAGGCTTGAATAAGAAGATAAATTTCCTGGACAAACAAATCTCAGCAATTTTCCCAGCGTTGCTGTTTGAGGACAAGATAAAATGATTTTCAATTCCTTTGTGAACTTTCTGGGTGTCTTTAGCTATACCTTTTAAGGATTTTGGAGTTACTTAAAACCTAAAGGCTTTATATGGTAGGAGCTCCTCTACTCACCACTTTACTGGGAAGTGCTGTTCCTTCTTAACATTTCTTTGGCCACCGGAGCCCATGCCTTGACCAGCTCTGAACATGCTCCGCTTTTTGGTTTTGTTCGTGATGGTTCCTGCCTAGTCCCCCTTTTATTTCTTTTCATCTTGCCAGTCCCAAAGCGCTTGAAAAAGGATGTCGAGCAAGGCATATGGGTGACAGGTGATTAAAGACATGTCTTCATATGGTAAATCTAGTGGCCTTCTGCAATAGAGTGACTGTATTGGTAGATGAGGAAATAGCAACTGACATCATCTGTCTTGACTTCTGTAAGGTCTTTGGCATGGTCCCACACAACATTCTTGTTACTGGACTGGAGAGATGGGCTCCTTGGATAAGGAATTGGCTTGATGGTCACATCCAAAGAGTTGCAGTCAATGTCTCAGTATCAAGTAGTGTCCCCGAGGGGTCCATATTGGGATTGGTACTGACTGTTCAATATCTTTATTAATGACACAGCTGGGTTGAGTGCAAGGCTGTGGATGACACCAAGCTGAATGGTGCAGTCAATATGCTTGAGGGAAGAGATGCCATCCAGAGGGATCTTGACAGGCTCGAGAAGTGGGCCCATGTGAACCTTGTGAAGTTCAAGAAGGCCAAGTGCAAGGTCCTGCATCTGGGTTAGGGCAGTCACCAGCGTCAGTACAGACTGGGTGCTGAATGGATGGAGAACAACCCTGCAGAGAAGGACTTGGGGGCGTTGATGGATGAAAAATTGCAGATGAACTGTCAATGTGTGCTTCCAGCCTGGAAAGCCAATCATATCCTGGGCTTATTCTGTGACCAATCTTATTGTTCCTATTTACAGTTGGGAGGACCTACGCTGAGAGTCTGAACATCACTAGCAGCCCCCATAATTTCCTTGCTGCCAGAATAAACATACCAGCGTTTGATTTCTGGTCTAATGCAATCCCACATAAATATTCTGAAAACCAGCCCCCGGACTTCAGTGGAAAATGCATTATACAGGACAGCAAGAATGAAAGATGGCCATTGGTAACGTTTCTTGTTAAGTTGCAATCTCAGAGTAGATTTTTTTGATATTGTTTGTCAGACCGACTCCTGCTGCGGCTAAGGGCAAATGTATGCCCCTCCACTGGGACTCACTGGACCGTCCAGGAAGGATGCTGACCTGTCCCAGGTGATGCTGAATTATGGAGATGGCTTGGTGGCTCCAAGAGGCATTTACTGCAGCTGGGTTGTTTTGCTGGGATAACACTGGATATGATACTGGATAACAAGGGGAAGGCATATTAGACCGGTGGTGATAGCAAAGGGTGGAGGAAAGTTTATAGGAACCTACACAAAGTGACTTTGTCTGGAGGGCAAGTGTTTGTAAAACAGTGAGTAGAGGCCTCCTGTGACAGAGCAAAGGACAGAGCACAGCTTGGTCACCACAACCCTAAACCAGTGTAGGTGATGGGGTGAGCCCTTCCCGTGGGACTTCACTGGATTTCAACCCGTTTTTGAGGTGTTTTCTGTACAACTTGATGGCAGATGCAGGTCTGGGTCAGTGTACCTGGGAGAGGGAGGAGAAAATAGCTTTTCTTGGTCTGTGATGTGAAGCAGACACCTCTTGTGCTAAATCCTGTTTCTGACAGGTATGGCTCCAGAAATACCCTTATCACGTGGCTCTCCCCGTACTTGAGATTAACTTCTTGTTAGGCCGGATAAGATTTGAGGCTATAAGTGTGAGATTATAAAATCGCTTGGCCTTGGAGATATTTCCTAGCCAGAGTCAGCAGCTTACTCAAATCCTCTTTCGAGATCAGCCGTAACTACTTTCCCTCCACTCCACCCACTCCACGATGGGTATTTGTGCGAGCCTTTATTTTGTGTATGATAACAACCTTGCCGCGCAAAACCCCAGTGTTTTATCAGCTGTGCTTCTCAAATGGATGCTTTCTTTACGAAGGCTTCAGTGTTTCGTGGGAGATATGAAGTGCTGCTTTTTTTTTTAGTGTTTTTTGTTTTTTTTTTTTTGTTTTCTTCCCACATCAAAGGTCTGGTAATTCAGCAGATCACCACCAGCAGCAGGCTGCTCTATTATACATGACATCCTCCTATGCTCACAGCATGCTCTCTTCAGAAGTACTCTTCAATCCCACGCAACAAGGGCACTCATCACTTTCTAAAGCGAACCCTCGGTCGTGTATCAGATACTCGTTTGAAATCATTGCGTGCCGTATGTGGCGATGATTTGGTGTATGGGGGGGCTACGTTTCTTTATTGTAGGCTGCATATTTAATAAGCTGAGTAGCTCTCAGGCTCAGCAAAACAGCTTCAGTTTCTTTGCATCTCGCCACTACGGCTTTGAATACGTTTTGGAGGAAGGATGGGATAAATTGCTGTTTTGTGGCCACTTGGAGTTTCCAGATAGTTCTGCTCTCCTCCAGATGCTTTCTCCCACCCTGTCTCGCCTCAGCAGAGCCTGATCTAACCTGTGGAGAGCCGTCACTAAACTAATATCTGGGTTGTACTGGAATCAGCTGAGGTGTGCTTCATGCCAAACTCAAGACGTAGCTGTGGCTATAAGGGTTTCAACCAGTTCTACATGGTTGATTCACGAGGGTTAGTCATTTTTCATTAACTGAAAGGGGGATAATGGAAACTTAGACTTCCACACTGAAGCTGTGCAGAAAGCAGAAGTGCAGCTTTGTGAAAGGTTTCTGGCAGGGAGAGGGAATCTCGAAATTTGGCTGCGTAGTCGATAGAAATTAAAATGGAAAACTAAAAGACTTTACAGAAATGGAAGAGCAACAACTTACCAGTGAAAAATGTTGGTTTTATGGTAATTCAGCCATACCAATTTATGGTATGTCTTTCATCGCTGATCTGTTTTTCAAATGTCTTATTATGAAATGTTTATTTTATATACGCCACTTAAAAATGAGGAATCAGAAGATGGGACGCTGGTTCTTTTGAAGGTGATATTTTTGAGGTTTTTCCTTTGTAAAGCAAAATGTAATTAATATTGGACTGATTCTGTCTATGTAGGAAAAAGTGCTTTCTGGTGGGGGGAAAAAAGCATCAGATGAACTTTTTCTGCCCAGCAACGCATTGCAGGGGTGGATCCCTCCCCGAGGGAGGAGGCTGATGGCAGGGCTGGCTGGACCGTAGCTGGACACGCCACTGGAGCCAGATGTGGTGGCCTCCCGCAGCACAGCTGGTGCGACCCAGGGGATGGTGTGTTTTGCAGTGCTTGGCAGAAATGCTGCTGGTCATCGAGATCAAAAAAGGTGCTTTAGGTAGGTGCTGTTCCCAGGCTGAACAGCTCTACCTCTGTCCTGGGTATGTGACGGCAGCGCTTGTTTTGCCCTGGCCCAGTCGTGCTGGTCCCAGAGCTGCCCCAGGGCCACTTGCTGCTTGGGTCAGTCCCCTCTGGAAAACGCTGTGGGAGAAAAGTTTCTGGCACATCTCTGGTTTGCAGCTCCTGTTTTGCAAAGCAATTAGCTTGGGAAGCGTGTGGTTAAAAACCCCATCAGAGCTGGAGGTAGCGCTAGCTCCGAGAAGCAGAGTCTAGGTTGCAAGCTTTGAAGGGAAACAAAAAGAAAAATATTAGATCACATGGCGGGAAGTTAATTAGGCGTAGTGCTCCCTGAGTACATCAGTACGCTGTCGATGGCATTGACTATATGATACCATCAACAATTTCAGTTCTTTCAATACTGAAATGAACTGGTACCAGCTAGAAGAGAACTCAGCTGTGCTGCCTTCATCGGAGAAACACTTTGAGAGAGCGGAGCGGGCAATAAATTATAGTAGTCCGCTTCCACTAGTGGCTGTGGACTATTAAGCTGCTAATTTTAGTCTGACTTGATAAGAGGATGGTGGTGCTGACTGCTGCATTCCTGGATTTCAAACTAAAGTACTTTCCATTAACAAAGATGAAGATATATTGACTCGCACTGGAAGAATAAGTGTCGCCTGCTTGTTTTATTGGCTCCTCGCTCCCCCTCTGGTGAGCTGCTCTGCTATGGGAGGATTATTGTCTCTACTTGATGCCTTATTACTTCCTAATTCCCAAAGAATGCATGGTCACCCTAATTTCAGTGTATAGTGGGACATCTTCTCTTTTTGCCATAGATATAGCTAGAGCATCAGACAATATTCCGCGTGCAGCCTTGTAGTGATGATCTCTAATTATTGCCATACTCAGCTGTAAAAATGGGTGGTTTGCTTTGTTCCATTGGAGAAGGAACTTAATTACAGAGCTGCGAATGTTGTGCTCACAAGTGCCAGCACGTCCTATATGACAATAAGAGATTCATTAGGAAAACCGCTTTGTGGTACAGGCAACATTCCCTCTCCTCTGCCTGTGTGTTAAGTCATTGAGCAACGCAAACCTTAACCTATTATGAAAATCAAAACTTAGAAACTGGCTCCAGTATACATGCACGGATGGCTCAAAATTCGGAAAACAAGCTCAGTTTTGGCAGGCTTATAATATGACACACGCTCTTTGTCAACTCATTTAATATGTGATTATGATTATCAGCTCTAATAATAATGACCAAATAAGCAATTAACAAGGCTGAGCTTGGCATAGGCTTAAGTCAGAAATGCTATGTGACTAATCTGAGTCTTTAAAATTGTTCCACTTCACTTTCTCTTCAACAGTAGTTAAATGATGTGCTTGAGAGGATGTATGTTAAGCTGGAATGCGGTGACTGCCTCCGCATCCGTAAGTGTCATGGGACACTGGCATCAAACTGAAACTAAGGGTGGTGTAGCTCCCTTGATTTCTGGTGGACAGCATCAAATAGAGGATTTGCCATCAAAAGTTGGGGTAGAGACTTCTTTTCTGTTTATGATCCCTCTCAGGGATGGAGATGGTGACAGTTTCAGCACTGGGAGAGCTGGAACAAGATTTAGTGGAGGAGGATGCTCAGCTTTCTCTATCATGAAGTTTTGGTACCTGTCCTTTTAAAACTTATTTTAAATCATTTTCTGATATAAATAATTTTATCAAGGCATTTCCTGAATTTTCACCTTTTCCATGATTTTTCATCTAAATCTTGGTGGTATTTGGGGTGCTGATGTCATATGGCTGCGTCTGGTCGTGCCCATCAGCTGTGTCTGGACTGCAAATGGGCTCCCAATCATGTGGGAGCATCCTGGGACTGGGCAGGTTGCTTGATTTCCCCCTCCCCATCCTGTGGGAGTCCTGGGATTATGGGGTCTTCTCTAGTCTTGTGGAGGTCTGTGTCAGTCCCGTGGGGATGTGTCTCTCTCCCGGGGAGTGACATCATCTTGTTGGCTGCTGGTGTGGCTGATCCCAGTCTCAGACACGAGGTTGCCACCTTGACTGCAGAAAAGCAGTCGGTGGGCCTGTGACTTGAGTACCGACCACGATAACAAAAAATCTCCTTGTCCTGCTGCCAGTATCTCCTTTGGTTGGCTCTTCTCACTGCTCCAGCAGGGCTCTGGACAGCCTGATGGAGAGAGCTGGGTCCCATCGGATAACCCCCTACAGCTTGGGTGATTAGTGGGGGGTCAGGAGTCTGGGAGGTTTGTGCATCGTCCTAGCGGGAACAGATTTTCTGATACCTCACACTGATATTTGGACCAAAAATGTGTTCTAACATCAGGTGTCCACCTGTTGTTTGACACTTCCCATTTCGGACCCAGGCAGCATCTTGGTATTACAGCTGTAAGAAGCTGGTGGGATGGTGCTGCCCTCGTTCCCAGGGCTGGTGTGTTAAAGGATAACAGCCCAGGGCTGCTGCCACGTAGCACTGAGAGAGAGGGCTTAACCAGTGCGATAAAAATGAGTAATAATGCCAAAATGCTATGCCATCCCTGAGATGATTAGCTGAGCTCTATGAAGAGGCGATGGTTGGAAAGCAAAGCCGCCTTTTGAGGTTTGCAACCAAGTCCATGCTCGGCATCTCCAATGACAAGGCCAGGTTGGGTATTAAAAGGAGCAGACTAAATTATTGCAATCTCTCGTCAGCCTCCTATTAGAAGAGAGCTGAGAGGTGCTGGTGCTTAATATGGAACAAAAGGCATGTGGGATCCTCAGGCATATTATTGACTCTAAGAGCAATTTGCTCTCACTGGCACACATCTCATTTATATGTTCTTAAAGAAAATCTTTTAAAACATTATTTTTAGTGCTTTTGGACTTGCCAGGGCCTGCTGGAGAGCAATGCATTCCTACAACAACAGAGCTCTGATGGCATACCCCACTAATTCATCATTCCCAAATCGCATCTTGACGATGTATTACATTAATACATCATCAGAAAAGCAGCCTGCTGATCACCAGAGCTTTAATGATGTATTTGTGTGAACTCTGATCAGAGGGCCACCCTTCTATTGATATATTACTTAACAGCATGACCAGCCCTGTATGGCAAAAAATGTGCTGTAGAAAAAGAACGTGGGTTTTTTTAACGTGAGCTGGAGACAAGAGATGGCTCCTTGGCTCTGTAGTGGTGACGTGAGGATGAATGGGAGAACAAAGTTGCTCTGAAGTCCACTTGTTCGCAAGCTGTTTTAGGGAATTCTACCAGCTGAACTGAAGAGCAGGGCATTAAATGCTGCTTGTGTTTGCCTGAGCTGCATATAAGACGTGGGATAATAACTAGCTTAAATGCTGTTTTTTCTTGTGGCCTGGAAAGCAACAAAAGAACTCTGTTAGTCTTGCCCTTATGTGCCCAGTGGTCTTTCAGCCAGATGGTGTAGAAGGTGTTCAGTACTGCAAAGTATTTAATTTAGTATGTCAAAATGGCTTTCTCTGTGTTATTCTGGTGGTGGTTCCTCCTGTAGGGGAAGGAAGGACAGGGAATGTATCTCACAATCTTTAACTCTGAGTATCCAGAAGCTCAGATCATGATCAGGTGCTCCTTTTGCTTGGATCTTGAAGGTCTTCCATGACAAATCTTGGTTACAGGACAGTGTTGGTTACAGGTTACCAGTGTAGAATGATACTTTGGTGTTTATTGCTGAATGGGAAAGTTTGTGGTGGGCAAGAAAAGAGCCCAGTAGGAGATTTTTCTCTGAAGAATGGCGTCTATTGGATTTTTTTTTTTTTACTGACTCTGACTGAATCCTGGTGTAATAGGTGATGACCATACTTCTAAATGGCATGGCTCGCACTATCTCACTTGTCATGGGTTTTGGTAGGCTGCGCAAGAGGCATGTGACAACACGTATGGGGCAGAAGGACCTGAACGCCTTGGTCTTGTCTCTGACCTGGCTGTGTGTAAGCAAACTCCTGGCTCACACCCACAGATGTGCGTCCGTGTGCCCCTTTCCTTGGCTCACACAGCCCTGTGGAGTCAAAGAAACCTCCTGTCGCCCTTCGCTGACTCAGAAAGTACAAGTCTGTGTTGCCCAGCAGTGGGACACCCTGTTTGATTTTTGTCCTGTCCTCTCTCATGGGACAATGAGTTCAAAACCGGACACGAGCGCCTGAGCATTTTCCCTGAGCCTTCCTTCAGCTGGCAAAGCTTTTGGGGAAGTCCAATACATATTCTGCATTTTACAGGACATACTATCACATACACTCTCCGTGCCTTCAGCCTGACGCTGTTATACCCTTTCTAGAAGAGTATCTTTGAAAAGTGCTGTTTGCTGAAAGACAAATTTCTGTTGGTAACAGAGCTGTCCCAGAAGACAAAGACTATTTTTTTAAAAATTTTATTTTTAAAGTCCTGCTTGACACCCAGAGGGTTGGAGATGAGGTTTTGCATGTCTTCATGCTGCATGTACTGGAAGGAGTAACATTAATCCTAAGAGCAATTGGAAACCGCACCTGGCACAGGAGTTACTGCCAGGGACACACTGGCCTGTGCAAAGAGGTGACTTTGACCAAATCTGTAATGCCGGTGCTCCATCAGGATCGGGTTTGGAAGATGCTTCTCTTAGACAGCCAAAGCTTTCACCTTCCTTTAGATTCAGCTCTGTTTTTTGTCTCTGCCGTGAGTCGCTCCTTGGCGACCTACGATCCAACAGTCATTGCAAGAGCTGTCCCACAGCTGGCAAAGGCCACCCCTGAGCATCTGATGAGCAAAGCGTGTCCCATCTGGACAGCGAGGGGTCCATCCAAGGTCAGTGCAGCCAGCCAAATGATGGGGAAGCCCTTTGGGGTTATACAGAGTGTTTGCCCTGGATTCAGCTGTTCTGCTGTCAGACTTTCTGCTTTAAAAGTATGGCCACTGGCCTTGCAAACCCCACTGGTTTTCCGTTTCAGGAGAGCTTTTTAGCTTTTGGAAATTATCATCTTAACTCTTTGCTACCTGAGAGCTCACAGCAGAGAGGACTTTCTTGCAGGCTGCAGGCCAGGTACTAATGTCACTGTAAAATAGAAGCAACAGCGACAGCAGCGGTGTGAAATCTTTCTTGTTTGATTTTGATTGAGTGCGTTGTTGCTGAGGCACTACAATGCCCACAGTCAGATCTATATTTCAGCATTGCTGGAGAGTTTATGCCCCTGCCTCCTGTTGCGTGCTTTAAATAACCTTGTTTGAGAACGACGGTGCTTCTCATTTCTCATCCTTCGCATCTCCCTGGGTGGGAATCCATGTATGACTCTAGGCTGAGCTCTCTGATCTGAGCTGGTCCTGGGAAAAGTTGAGGGGGGGATGAAATGGCACATATGACATGAAAAAGTGTGTGTAGACAGCTCTTTTGGGAACCTGCTCAGCCTGCTCCTGCTTGAGCAGCAGGTTGGATAAGGTGATCCTAAGGTGTCCCTTCCGACCTCGGTGACCCTGTCAGAACTTCATGAAACACATACGATTAGCAGTATAAGAATGGTAACTTTAACCCCGAGAGACACAAACCTGGTAGACGGCTAAAAATGTAGATACCCAAGTGGCTACTTTTGTCTGGACGGGAGTAGATCCTGAGTGAGTCCTGCAGAAAGTAAAAGGCCATGGTTTATCTATGGGTAGATGTTCTGACCCAATCTCCAATTCATAGCAAGTAGTAGTTTAGTAGCCAAGCTTTTAGTAGGGGGTGGCAGGACAGGACATTTTTTTTTTTTTTTTTTCCCTTGAGGAAGGCTGAAGTGACTCCTTCAGCAGGCCAATGGCTTCTCAAAAACAAGGTGTCTTGCTGATTTTGTGATGATCTGTATGGAAAAGAAGCCCTACTGATTTTTTGGAGGCTATAACACACCCAAGACTCACACAAAATGTTTTTAGCGCAGCGTTGGTAACCTGTAACCAAACATCAGCTGAGGTATGCTGGTAGCCTATATGCATGTTCTTACTTTGTGGCACAATTAAAATAATACCACTTAATTCTCTGTCAGGGCAGAATAAGCTCAATGGTGTCATTTTTTTTATGTGACACTGGTCAACACTGCTTGTGAGAAAAATGACCTGAGCTCAGTAGCTCTATGGTAACTTAAACTCAGGTTGGTTGTGGCTGAGCCCTGTGAAATTGATTGTTTTTTTGACAAAGCACAGGAAAACTGAGACTTACTGGTATCTATTGTGACTTCAAAAAGACAGAGGATGTATCATTAGGAGGTACCTACAGTGCCCATTGAAGAGCACTTTGAGTGTGTGCTCAAGAGCAGCCTTGGCCGCTCCCCAGGCCTGCAGTGGGAGGTGGCTTTTCCTTTGGCTCTGGAGCTTGCTGGAAGTAGAGAGTCCCTCAAACACCTCAGCATCAACCCGCTCTTGCTTGCTGGGGTGGCCTGGGCTGGTTATTCGTAGCTGGAGCTGTGCTGAGACCCCAGTTACCTGCAGACATGCCACAAGGTCTGGTGGTCGTTTCTAGAGAGACTTCAGCCGTACGCTAGCAAAGGGCAGTGACATCTCCCTTGGGTTTGGGGCTGGTTAAGTGCCAAGTGGAAGCTGTACACCCAAAATAAAGAAGGGCTGAGTGCTGCCAACTTAGCTGTACAGAAGTTGGAGGACTTTGAGTAAGCTTAATTTCATGTTTCTGTGCAAAATATCCTCTGAAAAGCATTATGATAGTTCCTTCAGAGGTCATGGTCCAATGACTGCTGCAACAGTCCTGCACCATGTACATATGGAAATAATCACGTTCACTTTTTGTTAAAAGCAATGGAACAAAAATATGAGTTGCTATTTTGTGAGTATGCCAAGTTGACCAAAACTTATATAAAATACTGCCTAAAATGTGTTAAGTAGTTCAGGTCTTTTTCTTGATAGCAGTAGTATGAAAAGATGAAACCAGGTGTGTGCCTGGGGAACAGGCCTGGTAATCTCTGTCCCCGCTGTGGTTTTGGTGGTAGGGGAATGAAACAAGGTGAAATGCAGTTGCGTGGACGTGCATGCTTGCTGTGACTGTCCCGGTACCTTGGTCAGGCAGATCCATTTAAGATGTTCCTAATTAACTTTCCATTGAATACGGACAAGGGAGTCCTTACCTCAGCCCTGGACCTTCTGACTCAACTTCTCCGTGAACAGGGCTAAATCTTTCAATGGAGTGGTATTCACCAACCCTGCCTTAGGTAAGTTTTCAGCCTCTCTGTTTAGGTAAGTCACCTTGGGCTCATTTATAGCCACTAGAGTGAAACATTTGCTTTCAAAGTGATTCAGCTCATCTTCTGGCAGATGTCTAAGGTAAGTCAGATGAATCACTCTTTGCATATGTCTGTCTTTGAACTCCGAGAGTGAGGAAGAGCAGCCAAGTTAGATGTATAACTATCGGTCGTATGAAATTACGTGAGAAGTATCTTGTCCACTGTGTAAATTCCATAAATATCATATGTGTCAGAGCATTTTGCAACAACAGAAGCTTATAGCGTTATTTGGAGAAAAAAAAAAAAAGAAACCCTGTCACAGCCTTTTTCTACAAAACCCTTTTTTTTCCTCTTGTCTTGTAATGTGTTCTCCGTAGACTCCATCAGTAAAGTGTGGGGTTTTTTTCTGTCTTGGTAGAAGCTCTTTTTTTATCAATCAGATCAGGTCTATGAGCTGACAAGCCTGTAACTGAGATGAACAACAGTTGGTATGAGTAACCTGTGACTGAGCACAGAGCAAAACAAGGAATGAGCAGATTAGCTTCCAGTGAGTAATTCAAATTCCCAAGCAAGACAGGAGATCAAGAAAAGAGCATAATAGCTGGATGAGGAGTAAGCAGAGGCATTACCAGCCCCAGACAAAGAACTGGGATGAGTATTACAGGGGATCCTTTCCTTGGAGAAAGCAAGAGCCAAATGTATCCCCTTAGAGGAGCACCCGCAGGTTCCCAAGATGGCAGGTTACCAAAATTGTGCTACTGAGGGCTGCCAACCCTGCTTACTGCCCTACAGCTCTACGTGTATCCCTGAAAGCTCCTCTTGGAGGATGGCTTGCCTTCCCCTTGCTGGTTGATGGTGGTTGCCTGATGTTTGGGCTCAGCCTTGTGACAACAGAGCTGAGAGAAAACTGCTCCTGACATTGGAATGGGCTTTGAAGGTCACTGTTCAGCTTGGAGGAGAAGCACTAAGCATGTTTTCAAACTGCTCAGACATTAATGTTTCCACATTGTTTTCTTCATTAGAGTTTTTTGTATTTCTATATATTCCCTTTGTAAATCTAAGGAGCGGGAGAAGGCCAAAGTCTAGCATCAACCCAGCTGCTTAAACCTGTTTTAATGCTAATGCTGATATTATCACACAAGTAGGTAGGTGGTGAGAAACCTATTCATGGGAAATGGGAAGAAGTTAGTCCCTGCACAGACCTGACGAAAGGACCTGGCTTGACTTGTGTGAAAGCCAAGGTGCAAGTGAAGAGTGGGTCAGTGCAGTCACAGCTGACTGCTAAGTGCTGGCAAGAAGCCTGAGGACAATAAAATTACATTTTATTTTCTGAACGTTCTGGGAAGGGTTGTGGAGCATGAAGACACTGCCTCTGCAGAGCTGGATCTATTTCTCTGGCAGTGATAACTTCTGGCTCTCTGGAAATGTTCCCCACTAGAGGGCTGAGGATTACTTGGACAATCCCAGCCAGGTGCCATCAGAAAGCCACCTCTGTCACACACTTGCCCCCCACAAAGCTTCTGGAGGGGCTGGATGACATCCAGTGAAACAAGTTCAGCTACTGCCTGATATCAAATGTATTTAAGGCAGTAGATGACTAGCTGTTGTTTGGAAAGCAGAATGGCTGAGGCTGGTAGGTCATATATCACCTAGGAAAGGTGGACGTGGTCAATGCTTCTGTCAGACAGTCACTGCGGACTCTGTTTCTTCTTATTCCCAGCTAACAGACTCTGAAGCATTTCTTTTGTGAATTGAATTCTCCAAAGCCCCCTCAAAATGTTGAATGAAAATCAAATAAGATAAAAATTTAAACGAAAGCTTTTGAGACGTGCTTCCTTGTGGTGACCAAGAGCAAGACAAAAAGATTACTCAAGTCTCTGTAATTTTGCATTTGAGGTTCTTTTTCAGCTTAATTTTTAAGGTTTAAGTAGGAAATTGAGGCTTGGCGCTCAAAATATTCAGCATGTGGTAGTATATATTACAATATAATGTCATGACAGGCTAATTGCTGATAATCATTGTAAACTAGCAATGATGGATGGGCCAGAGAAAAGGGATGGAGCCAACGACCTTGGAGCATTCAAAGGTAAAAAGACTCAAGGGCTCAATTATCCTTTTCGCTGCACTCCCTCTGGTACCTCAGTACTGGCTGGTGCCATTGTAAATTAAGGCAGAACTTGGCTCTCTTCCTCAAAGCAGACCTTCTCTGTCCATTTCTGGGCCATCTGTAGAGAGTCTCAGTAGATGGCACAACGTGTCCGTAGCCTACAGCTCAGCAGAATGACCCCATCACAAGGAACTCAAAGAGCAAAGAACTGCACCAGTGGTCTTATGATGTAAAAAAGGTCAATACCATGTGAAATGGGAAAATACAGTGGATCAATCAAGATATTCCTATATCAGCAAACCAACCAGTGTCCTTTTTGGATACGTGGAGGTTACAGTCACTGTTGCTGCTTCAGGTGCATTAGCTTGGGGTTTGTTGTCAGTGGACACTCCACAGACATAATAGCAGTATTTAATATCTGGGAGGGAAAAAAGTGTTTCTTTTTTATCAGGACACAGTCCTGAAAAGTGGATTTTTGACAAGAAAATATCAAAGGGATAAAAATAACTCCATATCTCTTAAATGCTCAGTAATTATCAAATATCTGTGGGGAAAAAATGGTGCTCAGCAACTGTTCCAGTTTTTCATCAGTATCTGTATGTATGAAACCTTGGGTGTTTGTGCCAGGAAGGGTCCCAGGAATATGCATAACCCTAAGTCTGTGATCTATGTCACTGAAATCAACTGGGGTGTTGATTTGCTCGAATGCCTTGATGGCAGGAATCCTACTGATAGGAAAGGATAACACAGGAGGTAAGATTCAGCATCTTGTCCTCAAAACGATGTCTTTTAATTTCAAGAATTCAAGTTGACAAATGGATCTGTACTGCAAGAGCTGTTGTGATTGCTTCTGAAATGCTTTCCCAGAGCGTACCGCACCTGCTAAGTGAAAGCCTCCTGGAGTACAGTTTTATCTAATTGTGACGAGGATGATTATGAAATGCATCCATTACCTAGATTGCACGAGTCCTGTCAAAATAGGGATCCATTATGCTGGGAATGATACATGCACCAGACACCGCTATTTTAGCAAGCTCATTAGGAAACACAAACAGATGAGAGGTAGGGGCTAGGAGAAATATATTGTGAGTGAATATAGGGCCCAGGAACAACTTTGCTTTTACGCTTAGATGTTTTTGGCATATGGCAAAAGTTATATGGTGCTTTAATTAAAGTCCCTGAAACAGGACTCAAGTAAGAAATGTGTTTATTTACTTTACACTTGCTATTCACATAGTGGTGATTCTGGTCTTTAAATGTTAAATCCCAAGTTTCCTGGTAAAGACAATATTTAAATGTTCTTTGTAGGAGCATATGTTATTTCACAGCTTCTAGAACAACATGGCCCAAGTAGGGATGAGTAGCTTTCTGACTGGAAAAAATTCTTTAGATAATATTTGAGATTCAGTTCACAAAATCTATGTATTAATAGATACGAAAAACTTGCTTGCATTTTTTTTTGCGAGTGTGTGCTTACTTCTGACATTCTTGAAATAAAGTATAGGTTAAATCAATGGCTGTTATACAGAATGCCATAATCATTTTGAACTTGATGGATAAGAAAGTCGTGTTTGAGCTGTGAATTCGGAAAAAACTTTGTTGGGATTAAACAATTCGTCACAGATGTGCAGGAAGGAAGAAATAGCAAACCGTGGGTCTGAAGTCTTCTCGTGTCATTGGTAGTGACTTCAAATGAAGTGCAGGAGAGTACCAAACCCACCTCTGTGAGCGTCCTACTTCTTATCAGGCTCAATGTCAAATAAACATCATGAAGATTTAAAGCCTCGGTGATAAGGGTCCAGTTGGAAATGCATTTCTATTATGCATTTATAGCAATGGGATATTGCCAGTTATCAAACAGAATTTAAAACACAGGAGCCCTTCAGAGATGCAATTCTCATGGTCTAATACTAATTTCCATTGATCACTTTTATGACACAATCATCATCATTGTGAGATTCAGCTTTTGCTGCAAACTGAGGCCATGGTAATTTAGGAATAAAATAACCTGTGAATTACTAATGAGACAGCCTATAGATCTCAGTGTGGCAGTCATTTAAAACCAGTCTGGGCATGGTGGTTTTTTTTTTTAATCAGGCCTTCTTGGCTATAAGAAGAGTTTGCTGTATTCAGAGTTTGGCTACAAAATATTTATGGGCTTTAATAGTGAGGTGAGCTGCATTCAAAGCAATGGGATCAAGGTTTTCAAACGTGAACAGAGGTGGCGCGAACACCGCTGTATCTGAAAGGGCATTTTTTTTGTCTCTCCCAGGAAAAGATTTCATATAAACGATAAACACAATTGTATATCAAATGCCGTAGTCAAAATGGAAGAGGTTTTAAATCCTGGAGCACGTGTGGCAGTTTTACCAGGACACACGCAGGTCAGGTGGTTATCCTGTATAAACTGTATAAATTGAGAACATTAATATAAATGCTAGTGGGGAAAGCCAGCTTTACCAGTAACTTTGAAGAGGTTTGAGTCCACATACTGGACTGGTAGCACTTAAGGCTCCTTATCTGTGTATACAGATAAAACTTGGATGGCAGTTGCCGTGATAAAAAGATAACCTCATGAATGGACACCATAAATTCTTGTAACAGCCTTAAATTTTAAATGCCACTGTTTACTTCTGAGTGTGGCTGGGTGTAATGAGGACAAAAAAATGCATGCGTTAAGGTTTCTTTGCTGTCACCCTTCCAGGCATAAATATGCGATGTGAACTTTTACCAGCTGGAATGGTTATTCTGGTGAATCATTAAATTTCCTTTCTCTGGAGCTATATATATNGAATGAGTGACAACTTCTGGATGCTAGTCAAAGGAAATGCAAAAGGCCACATCCTCTGCTGGTGCACTCTGGCAGAGCTTCCTTGGTGCTGCCTCAATTTGCATTGACGGAGTGTCGGGCCCAGTGGCTATGAAAAGTTCAACATGAGCATTGGGTGGGTTAGGAGATAATAGCTGAATAATTTTTCAGGAAGGTGCCAGAGAGAAAAGCACATGGTATATTCAAACCAGTCTTTCCCTTAATTAGTGCTTTAAGTGATGCCAGACTGTATGATGTGTCCCCCATGTTTCAGGATTAATGAGCAGCTACCATTACATTTTTATCACTTACGGCTTGGCAAATATACAGCAAAATGAAAACAATTAGGAAAAAAAAATACAACTTAAAACAGTGATACTTACAAAAAAAGATAATTGGTTACATGCAGCCTAAGGTGGAGGTATTACAGTGGCTGTTTTTAATCGGTTCCTGCACATGTTCTCAATCTTGATGTATCTATGGGACTATCTTGCTGTGACCACGACTAATTACACACACCAGTCAGGCATTGCTTTTGGTTATAAACAAGTTAGAGCAAGAAAACACTGATGCAGAGTTCGGCCTGAAGTTTCCCGGGGGCTCCGAGTCTGTCAAATTAGCAGGACAGAAATACCTGGTTGTGTGCTAAGAGTTGCCAGACTTCTGCTTTCTCTCTGTAGCGTCTTCTTCACTTCAGTGGGCATCTTCATGGACCGGGTACTCGCATCTTTATTTTTCACCTTCTGTGCTCTGTTTTGCTCCCCCTGGGTTTGCTGTTTGTTACCCACGCTTAGGCTTTGGATCTAGGGCTGCTTCATGCAGACATTTGTACCTAGGATCTGCATTTAAAATATTATCGAGTTGTGCGTGCATATATGTGTCTGTGGTGTTTTGGTTCCCCCTCCCCCCGGATCAGGGCTTTAAGCACAAAATTCACTAGTAAAGAGTGATAGGATGGAATTTGCTTGCTAACTTTCTGAATAGGCCTGGCTTGCTGAAATAAAATCTGGGATTACGAGCAGTGCCTTGCGCACGCGTGCAGCACCCTCGATGGCAATAGACCCCAGTGAGCACGGGGACCCGAGCTTGCTGCTTGGTATTGTTTTTCATCTCAAAAAAGATGGAATACATCAAGATCAGTTTTAGGACTAAGCTAATTTAGTTCTTCTTTTTCCTTTATAATAACTTGTAACAAAAACCCCAAGCATTGATTTCATATATTCCTTTCATACATCAGGTAACATAGTGCTTTGTTTTGGGTAGATTTAAAAGTATTAATAAATGATCAAGAATACTAAAGTTAGCAAGTGGCCAAAGGACAGATCCTTACACGCGGTGTCTTAGCAGCAGGAGGTGTTCATCCAGCTGTCGTGGATGCTTGTTCAAGTTGTTCTGCCTGTGCTGATCGGAGCGCCTGCATCCCAGGATGGGCTCTAACCGCAGCACTAAAACATCTGGTGAGCTTGTGCACGCTCGGCTTCTTCTGCCGACCCTGAACGGAAGAATTATTTCAGCTGGGAGTAGAGCTGTAGACGTGGTTGTGGGTTGTCTGCCTGTAGGACTATCTACCACAAAACACACCTCCAGCAGAGGTTCTTTCCTGCGGGTAGGATGGAAACCGGCACCTACACCCTGAGCTCCTGGTAGCCAAGGTGGGAGGAAAGTGCTTGGATAGGGGAGTAAGTGTGTGTGTGTGTGTGTGTGTGTGTGTGTGTGTGTGTGGAATCACCACAAACAGAGACCGGATTTGGGCTCTGTTTCCTTAATCTGCAGGAAGCAGTTTAATGACCAAACTATTGCATCTAGGACGGGGGTTTATGGTGACTATTGTCACCAGCTTCATGTTGGAAGGATCCGAGTCCTTCTCCTATTACTTTTTTTTTTTTTTAAGCATCTAGTAAATTTTTACTGAAGTGTTTTAGTAAATTCAAGTTCGATTTTCTAAATGTTTCTAACTGCATCTTTTGGCAAATTTTCTTTTCTCCAGAAACAGTTTTCCTACTCCTAGTTGGCAAGTGAGCAAATAATAATAATTTAATTTCAAAGAATCAGTAAGCATGGAGAAATCATGATCTGATTAATCTAAACTACTCAGCGCTGTGAGAACTTTTTTCCCCACGTTGAATGCAAATCCTTGGTAAGACGGAGTTGGAATGCTTGAATGGATCTAGAAATTGCAAAATAGGAGTATGTGCAAGCAAAACAATTACACGCCTGTGGATTGAAACCCTTTTGCTCCCTGATGAATAAACCACATGATTTAAAACAAAAGAGGGAAGGCACTACCAGCCTAGCTTTTCAGCTAGGTCTCTCTTTCTCGAGAAAGATGTTGATCTGTGCTGCCTGAGAACATGGGTGAAGGAGGGAACACTCTGAAGTTCTCATGAGCTTTCCCATAAGTACCACAGTTTATCTCCGTCTTCATTCTGGAAGCGCAAGGGATTCACATTTGAGTTTTGTGTTTGGGGGTCTGTGTGTTGAAACATCAGCTGCTCAAAGAGAAGGTACTGATTCAGAGAATTTTTTTTTTTGTATTTATATATTCGTAGGCAGACTTATTTATCCACTAGTTCACAACAGCTAAAAACGTTCTTTCAATTTTTCTGTTTGCCAGGACTAGTATGATCCTATAGAATAATGATTGGTAGCAGGATCTCACTGAGAAATTCTGGATTTCCCAATAAAATGGAGGGAGATGTAACTTCAAAGGAAAAATCTAGATTCAAGAACAGCTCGCCTTTTGTATCTTGGGTGAGGCAGGAGAGGGCAAATGTACTCAAAACCCCTCTCAGTTCAGACTGTAGGGCAATACAGTCACCAATTTAAATATATTCAGATATATCCTTCTGCTGCAGAAGAATGGAAGTGATCTTTAAGAAGAAACTTCTTCCGTTCTTTGGTAAATGGAGCCCACTGAGAACAGCAGCCTACATGAACTGTTCATGGGAGCCCTTGGCAAATGTCATGAGACGAGGGGGGTTTTTTGAGGAAAAATAGCAATGAGGGTAAGTACAGTTAGGTATTGAAGGGAAGTCTAAGTTCAGTGTAGGGGGGCAAAAAAAGCTGCCTTCCACCTGAACTTGAATATTCATATTATTTGCTGGAAACATGGAAGGAAAGAAATGTTGATGGTTTCTTATGAGATCCTTTCTTTTTTTTTTTTTTATTTATTTATTCATTTATTCTTGAAACATCCAAATCTGTCTGTGGAGCTAGTGCTATGAATTTCACTTTGTTGTCACTTTTATTTTGTCAGGATGCCTTTCTGCCTGTAAGTAGGAGCTTTAGTGAGCTTGAGGAAGAAATGTTGAAGGGGTGAAGCCAGTTCCCTCTTGCAGGCAGGGCTGTGCATCCCGTGTAACTCCAGCCATGGGGAGACACGGGACTGAACTGATTTCTTACTCAGCAGAGGAATTTTGCAAAAATTCTTGCGTGTTTTGCAAGCATGGGGCAGGAGTTTGTGTGTGGAACTGTTATACCATCTGAGAAGGGAGAAAGCCATCCTCGCTCTGTGCTTCTGCTCAAAAATCCCTTTGACCTGGTCACGGATTGCCCTCCTTGTTCTGTGCTCTATGTTGCCTGAATTTTTCGAATGCTGGAGCTTTACAGGGAAGACTAGTGTGAAGACCTAACTAGTGCAAGAGATGTGAAAGGGGCTGGGTGGAGGAGCTTGTACGTACCTATACATCCATATGTGAAATGGGAGATGTCGAGACACCAGCAATAATGGGTTTGAAAAGGACCAGGTTACAGGAGGCAACAGGGGAAGGGACAGAGAAACTAGATGGTATCAACCAAGGGCAAGTCATACGTGTTCAAAAGAACATGATGGCTAAAAGTACAATGACACCAAGAGCAGATGTGCTGCACGTGAAGGAAGTCTCGCTGGCCTGGCTCAAGCCTGGGAGCTCACCCCCAGCATGCGGCACAGCTCAGGCAGGGCTGGCAGAGGTGCTAATTAGGGTGGTGTGTTTTATGATGGTTATTATGAGGGTTATTTATACCATCATACTACTCACTTTGTCGCTTGCTGAGTTCAAAGCGTTCTCCTTTCAGATAATGAAGCTCAATGTTTTCGTACGTTGATGCCCCGTTATTCTGCAAAGACACCGATGTTGGTAAGGTACGGTGGAGCTGACAGTTTTATTCATTGACTACTGTTAAATACTTATATTCTGTATGGTGCTATTATGTGTGTTGTACTTTAGATAATGGCCTGTAAATAATAACAAAATCTAGTCACTGAATGCCCTCATAGGTGACATTAAATTTCATGAAGAAATATGTTAAAGCCATGCAGAAATAATTTCCACAAGACAGCCTTAATTTTCAGCCTCAGTTTCTAAATATTACCAGTTAGGTTCTGTGGCCTCTGGATATTTCATTTTTATTCTATGATGACAAATGAAGTTTCTTAAGAATATCAGTTCACCAAATAGGCCCACGTGGTATTTTTATGTTGCCCCGGAAGCCTTGGAGTGGTGCCCACCTGGTCCCCTCATCCCTACGCAGAAGAATAGCAGAAAGTTTTCACACTGACACTAGAAGAGTGGTGAAGGATGCAAATTTAACCTGAGAACAACTTTTTTTTATCTTTTAAATGTTGATAGGCATTCACTACTTATTCTCAGAGGTCAATATCAGTGTAATAGGTTGCATCCCTCTGAAGATGCCAAAGAAAGAGGTGTTTCCATACGTAGACTCTCAAAAAGACAGGTAAATATTTCTTCTTTTCTAATGAGAAGGAATCCCCCCTGCTAAGGCTGTATGTATGTGGAGGTGGCCTCTCCTGCCCTCCTTTGCTGGATGGTTGGGCAGAGAGTGCTGACCATAAGGAAAGATGAAGTTGCCTTCAACTACTTCTTGCCCTGGTCTTCCTACTTGATCTTAATTACTGTCCGATACTCAAGAGATTATTTTTTTTTTTTAAATCTGTAGTTTGCAGCAGATGTCTCAATGGGACTGTTGAGTTGCTCTAACTGCAGATCTGTCAAAGAAAAAAAAGTGCACAAGAATAGGGATTGAGCTGCATCAATCTTTTGGGTGATGGAAACTTCAATATGAACTATTTGGCGTGCATCTGACGACAACACTTCCTTGGAGGGCTAGGGAAAATGGATGTGACCACAGCCTGTTTTGATCCTGCTGGCCTGGAGGTGAGGAGAGAGGGTGGAACCAACCTATCCATATGATGCAGCAAACCTGCTGTGGGCTGAAGACTCTGAGCTGAAGGGTGAGCAGAGAGGGGAGCAAAGCTCCATGAAAAGGCCATATGTGGTCATTGTAGGGCTATTTCCTTAAACATGATGCTGGAAGACCTCAATGGGTGCTAACTTTCAAAGAAACGCTATCCCACAGCTCATTCTGAGGTAGGTTAGTTATGTCTTGGAGAGGGGGACAATCTAGTGTGTTATCAAGGTGAGGAAAATCCTGACCTTGCTGGCTCAAGTGCAAAATTCCTTCCCCCAGATCTGCTGGCTTCAGGATTTTAAATATTTAATGTATAAAAAAACTATTATGTCATATGTATTGTTCAAATTTTGCATACTTAAAGTTTCTCGTGCATGTATGTGTCTGTGTGTGAATGTACATGCATGTATACATATGTATGTAGACACACAAACATATAATACCCTTTTCCCACTTTTCTCTCTGTCCTGAGGGGACATCTTATCCCCTCATGTTGCTAAGTTCTCGTGCCAAACACTTGTTTACTTCCTTTTCTTTAGTGAACTGTCTCTTCCTATAGCACATCTCAAGACTTGCCTGGAAATGCTACAGAAGGGTAGCACTGAGCTTGGCCAAATGTTGCCTCCTAAACCTTCCTTGCCTTCCTCATTTGATTATATTTTTTTCTTCTGCCTTTTTCACCTCAAATGCCCTTTCTTGCTTCCCCATGCTGACTGCAGGAGGATCCAGATCTGGTCTCCTCCCACCGTGTCTACCACAGTTCCTCCTCTCCTTTTTTTTCTGCAGTCCCTCAGTGCTGTTATGTCATGGTTGCTCTGATGTGCTTCTCTCTAAATTGACCCACTTTTTTGTGATGCCTTTGCTGCTTCCAAGTGACAATATAAATGTGTTCTGCTGCTGCTGCCCATAAAAATGTGAGAAGGATGTTACCCATTTCACCCGCCTTCAGTTATTTAGTTTTTGGTGCAAGCCAAGCATTAATTTCCTTTTATATCCAGTGGAGACAAAAGAACATATGGACAGCTAGCCTCACTTAGCAGAACAGGAGTTATTGTATGGAATTATCTTCCTCTCCATGTTAATAAAGGAGTTTTGGGGAGCTGCTTAGGACAAACACCCAAATTTTTTCATGTCAATGGGTAGTCCACATGGACAAAGAGAAGTTCGGGAGAGGAATCAGATTTTTCCAAGGTTATTAGTTTAGTCAGGGATAAATTTTAAGACTTTTGGCTTGGCGTTCAGTCCTCTATCCAGTAGAGGATATCTCTGCCCTTAGAGGAAGAAAATTAACAGAGGGAATGTCAGCATGGATTTTCACTGGCAGCAGATAAGAACTAGCGGTAGGAAATGTTAGTAGAGAAAACTCGATCTGATAGTATGGGGTGGGAGATCACAGGACAGATTCCAGTACAGGAGAAGGCTTCTCTAACATGATCACTGACCAACATCTGGAGGGTGTGAGGTTGTGTCCTGAAACGGTACAGCCTCAATTCTGTGAAGCCCCAAGTGGCTAAGGGCAGCAGACTCTTCCCAATGGTCACACGTGTCCGTCCTACTTCTGCTGGAGGTCAAACAGCGCGAACAGCAATTTGCTTTACTGTGGCTGGCTGGCTTCAATGCCTCCACATAAAATCCATATACATAATGACTTCATATACATTCCCAGAAGCTAATGCCTGAGACTTGGCTCATTAAAATCCAAATGGCACACTAGTAAAATGGAGTCTACCAATGTACCAGATTTGCACGTTGAAAAGTTGCATGCAGTCAGATTCTGTCCAATCATTTATGAGCAATAAATATTCAGTAGTTTAGAATAAGTGCTTTCCTGCCTTTTGACTGCAGATTCTGGAAGAAAAGCTTTTTCTATTACGCGTAGGGACAGCTCTTGCTCATGCTGAGGATACCCTCGCGTGAACGAAGAGGGCAGGGTTTGGTGCAAATGGCACTGGATGCACAGCGTCCGTCTGCAACGGCCATGGCATGTGATGCCTGGCTCTTGCACAGTGGAGTTGCTGTCAGCAGCTGGAATAAGCCGCCTGCAGCATTTCGCTTGTGAGTTTGTGTGCTGAGAGTGCTTCCTGCAGCTCAGCTTAATGCACAAAGCCTCTCCGCAGAGAGGAGCGTTCCACCAGGGAATAGCGGAGAAGGGGCTTTTCTGCAGCGGAGCCGCCAAAGTGGTTTTGTTCCGAGTGCTTTGTTTCAGTGTTTCCTGAGAGCTTTGCAGTTTGGAGCACAAGATGGTTTAGAATTGGGCCCAATTTACATGGAATGGGTTTATTTCTGCAGTAATGGCTTCTTCTAGGATGAGAGTCTTTATGGCCTTTCCCTTCGGAATCATTGTCGTTCAGACTAGGCTGTCTAGACAGCTCAGTTTTCGGGCATATTCACCGCGCTGTGCCTCTACAGTGGATAATAATATGTCAAAGCCATAATATTGCTGGCTGAGGCAGGCTCTGCAGGGGGAGGTGACTTTAGTGGCTCGTTCCTTGGGAGAGAAAGCAGAGAAAGTCCAGTTCTGTTATTGCCGTTCAGGAGAGGAAGGCCCATGGTCTGCTGCTCCTCCAGACTGCATATGGCAGGTGTGAGAGCCCTAGGACTGTACCCAGGGGTCTTTGGCTCCCGGATCTGTTGCTTCATTATACACACGCTCCCTTACCCTAACGTGCAAGAATATCCAGAGCACTTGCAGAAAGGAAAAGAACTAGGAAACTTTTAGTTGCCTACTTCAAATAATACATCCTTTAAAACACATTTCCTTTTTGGAGAAATAGCTGGTGATCATACTATGTAAATACTACGATAATAGTTTTCCTCAAGGAAACAGACTAGGCTTTTCCCACCAGCCTGTGACTCCAGGTTAAATGGAAGATCCTCACCAGCTTGATCTTGTTCTACGTACCCTTTCCTTCAAGGGCGCTCAAGAAGCACGGAGTGATTTGCCATGTGTGACACGCGGCCAGATGAAACACCACTGTGAATGAAGTTGTGGGTGATGTTTTCCTGTGCCTTTGAGTCTTGTAGTCTCTGCTGTTGCTCCCTTTGACAGCTTGGTGAGAAATCAGAATATTTCAGAAGCATAATTAATATCAAGTAGATGCCTGCTGGGCCCGTCTGCACAGTCTTTGTGAATTTAGGGAGCGTTCAAGTAATTTTTTTATCTCCTCTTGAGCTTCACATTTGGAAGCGAAGAAGCGATGACACCATGTAAGTGAATTTTGAAAGGAGGATTCTCTTTTGTGGGTTACTTACAAAACCGTATTGCACAACCTTAGTCGTGGGAACAGAGTCGGAGATGACCTTGGGTAGTCAACAAAACATTGTTGCTTTGGTCGGCAGAAAGCCATGGGAGCATGAAGGTTAGGAAGAACTGCAAATTGCTCCAAGAGAATATTGTGGTTAAGCAAACAGCTCCGTGTGATAACACGACTTTTTAGTTATGCTCTGAAAAGGTATATAAGGTGTGTGTAACTAATAATAAAGGTCTTCGCTGTCTTCGCTTGCACCGAACATTGGAGTCTGTGACTTAATTGCCACATTTAGTCACTTAAATAATTTGTGGAGGCAAAGTTATAACATCCACGCTAGGCTTTCTGCACTTTGCATGAAAATGACCAGTTGAATTTGGCACTAGTAGGCCTGCACCTTGAAACCCCCTTGAGGAAACCTAGAAATACCCCCGAAGTCTTTGGATGCTAGCAGAGGACTCCCTTGACTGTCGAAGGTTATAGTTTAGCGAGCACCTATGGGCTAACCATCCAGGGCTCCATTGCTACGTAGAGGGAAAAATAGGTGCCACCAAGATATAACCCCCTTTAGGCAGTGGAAATGTGGAGAGTAATATCAGATGCTGTTTCTGGTTAGATATGCAGTAAAAATATAATATATTGTGTATATCTACTTATATGTATTGCATAGGGCTGATGGGCACCTTTTGCACAGCTATAATTCCTACAGTTACTGTAAATTTGGTGTTTGCCCATGGAAGGATTCAGAGGGAAGTCACAGGAACATCCCTCCTTTCTCGATCACTGACTCTAGTATCTCTGCCGAGGAGACTGTGTCACATAATCCTTTTCAGAGAAATATCAAGCTCTGTAGTTTAAAACTCTACTGTTCTTCACAGAAAGGCTGTTCCAGATTCTTACTGCTTTAACACAAACTTTCTTTTAATTTCCAGCCTAGCTATATTCACAGTCAACTTCAGCCCATTTGTTTTTATTCCAGAATCACTCTAAACTTTAAATATATATGTATTTTTTTTCCCCCTGTTACTGGTGTTTTGAGGATGTTGAGACTGTTTGTTTTATAATGAAAAGGAATAGAAACTTTTGTGATGGTTTATAGTTAAAATGAGGTAGAGGTGAGACTTTGTGGCATCTCAATAAATAATATCTCATTAGGCGCAGAATCAGGTATTCAACTGAAATATAGCGCAGCTTTTGATCTGAGACACATACAGTTGAGTGGCTGAGGTCCTCTCTAATGGTCTCTCCTGGCCAGCTCTCCTGCACACGAGGCAGAAGCAGAGACAATGTCCTGTTACGTAATGATGCCACCAAAATCTCTTTCAGAGGCTTCTTAAAGTTCAAGTACTTCTCAAACAAAGCGTCTTGTGTTTGATCTGAGTTGCCAGCAGAGACGATGCTGTTACCCAGCTATCAAGCCTCTGCCCATTTCAGGAAATACGTTGACTATAGGATATAAATAAATCCCTTTCAAACAATCAGAATTGCAGGGATTACAAAATCCCAGGCATCTGCTCTCACGCGTCCCCTGGGAGTGCCAACATCTGGCATTGGCGCCTGCCCTGAGTAGCGAAGATCTCGCAGCCTACAAACCAAAAGTAAACCAAAATGAGCCAATTAACCTCTAATGTGGTCAAGATTTGACTGTGAGATTTGCCAACTTCACTGTGGTTTGAAAAGCTGGCAGATAAATGAGTGCAGCAGTCGTGATGGACATGTTAGATGGGACTTGACCTAAAGCAGGACATTCCTGCATGGGTGGTGGTAGAGTAACCCAAAGCGACACGTTTGTGAGGTTTCTTTGGTTTCTTTTCAGCTCGTCAGGGAATACAAAGTCCCAGAGAATCTGCAGCTGTAGTCCAGGATGGCTTTCAGACCGAAATGGCTGTATTAGTGCTTTGGTGGCTTTTATTGCTCATCCACGTCTCCAATACGGCACTACGCTAAAATTGTCACTCGCTCTGACAGTTGGTAAGACTAATGGAGGGGGGGAAAAAAGACTCTATAAATCTTTACTCTTTCAAGAATTCAATTTTGGACTTGACACTACTCATGAAAGTAGCCTGTGGAACGAGTCAAATGGTGTATTTACTCACATGTATTAAAGTTTATGGTTTCAGAACAGTAATTTATCTGTGGTCACTTAAAGCCTTTTTTTTATGGTGTCTTCAGTTATAGCATCTAAAATAGGACCTGTTTCATATCTCTGTGGGCAGACTACAAAGCCTGCTGGCCTGTTTCAAAGGTTGTACCCCCTTTATCCTGGTCCGCCAAGGCACCGTGTGGGACAGACCTTCACGTTTTCCAAGAATGTCTACTACTGGCTGGGATTAAAGTTGGGCCTCATCTGCCACCAGTAGCTTCAACAGGAGGAAAGGCCAACCTCCATGTTGGCCAAGTGGGGAGCTAGTGATCCTCGTTCCTGGAAGGTTATAATAAGTATTCATAACAGTTTGAGGAACAAGGAGGCATTGTTTTTTTTCCCCCCAGGTCACACCACCATATCCTTGTTGTCCAAAAGGACCTGGAACAAAGTTAAAGATGGATGGAGCAAGTCTGAGATAAGATGTCTATAGGGTGTCTCCGTGTCTTGATAGGAAATGGTTGTACCTTCCTGTGCAGTAGGGTGTCTACAGCCTGGAGTCAAAATGTACAGTCAATTGTAAAACTCTGTTGCAGACCCTCCTCTGTAGCTGGGTTGTGTTAACCAACACAACACTTCAATAACCTACACACATGTTTTCTTCTGCTTGTCCTGTGCCTGCAAAGGTGAGGAGGGCAGAGGCTGTATTTTGGAAGCTGCCCTCAGTGTTTTGTTCTGTAAATGGGTATATTTTAGTTTACATGTCGAGGATAGCTTTGCAAAGAGAAATGGTAGAATTTTTTTTATTAGAATAAGGAGGCCTAAAGATGCCTGACAATGCAGAATCCAGTTGTCATAAAGCGTCTGCTTCAGACTCCGTGCAGTCCACAGGGGAAGCTCTTTGCTGGACGTGAGGCTTCCCAGGCAGGGCAGTGTTGTGCCGTGGCTTTTTTGCTTTTGGCTTTTCCTCTGCTGCGTGTGAGCACGTTGCTGCTTATTTGGAACAGGTTGTCTCAAAAGTGAGCAGCTTTCTAATTTTGAAAGACAAACTTATTCTTTCAAGACCTGAAGGTTGCAACCTTCGTCGTGTTCCTGACACACTTGTGGCAGTCACCTGCCAGCTGATTTCCTGTTCGTGCTGGCAGTGGCTTTGCCGGGGACCATGCGGGCATGAGGAATTGCTGGCTTTGAGCACAGTTGTCGTGTTGGATTAGTGTCAGAGGGATTTGATGTGCCCACCGTGATGTTGCGTATAGATGCTACACAGAATAATGGTGTGTAGTGTCTCTCCTACAAACACCTAATCAAAGCCCACTGAAGACGCTGTGCATCAGTCTCCATGTTCAGCATCTGTCCCCTCCCACCCATCTGGTGGTTTTGGGGCATCTTCCATCTGTGTTGGGCACCTTGCTCTGGTTTCTCACGTCTGAAATGATCTTTGCATTGGAGGAGGGGTGAGTTTCAGGACCTGGATCCGTAAATACCCTCCAGAGCTATAGTTGTGAGACATTAACAGAAATTAGAGCTGTTGATTGCAGGCAGGCTGAGCTGTGCCAGGAGCCTGACTTGGATTAGTATTTATCTGCCAAAGATGCTCTGGGTTGTCCAAGTGCTTTGCCCTCCTTGATGACCCTCTTGGCACCCTGCACAGATAGAGCACAGGTTTGTCTCCAAAAGAGTGGGGAAAAAAGTCCAGTCCCTGGAATACCTTGCATATAAGGTGCTTATGCAGTCATGAGGAAGAATCAAATCCTAGTTTGCCCAGAAAATGAGCCCATTTTGATGAGATCCCTGAGAAAGCTGTGACTCGGGGCTAAACAAAAGCAGCAATTAGGTAAAGAAAGAGAGGGAGAAGATGCTGCAGCTTCCTCCCCAGTTGTGCCTTGCTCAGGAATGTGCTGAACTGCTCAGTCCTGCCAAAGTCATGGTAGTCCCGGGGATGCTCACAGCAAATCTTTAGGAACCAAGAGGACTTTACGGTTGAAACCTCGTGTCAATAGAAAGTCTGCTTCCTCTTGGTTTTGTAGTGGTTGTACAAGGATTAAGAGGATCTACGTTTTGGAATTCTTTCCTGTTATGCAAGCAGAGACCTTCCCTAGCACATTTACTGGAGCAAGACTGCTGCCTTCAGCATGGTACTGGGTTGGTCTTCACTCCTACTAAGCTGTTCTCACTTTCTACGTTTCAGTATTAACGGTCTTTTTTTTTTAACTATATGTCACACTTCAGAGCTGGCAGTGAACACGTGGAGCAGGGAGCTTTGCCACTCAAAATATTGACAAATTGCTGAATACCCTTGAACAGTGGCTGGAATCCACTTGCAGTGTAGTTCTGGAAACCTGACATCTCCTGGAGGATTGCAGTAGCCAGATGCACTGGCAGAGCACGGCTACAGCATCTGCTCCCGTTACCGACTGATCATCCCAGCAAGCTGTACTCCTTTGCAATCCACTTGACAGATAATCTGGTTATTCCCGGTGAGTGACTAATATCTTGTTTCATGCAGCCCAACACAGGTGTTGGATTCAGGCACTTCCATAGAGATAACAAGGTCTTGGACATCTTAAAAGAATTCTTCTGTGAGTCCAACGTGGACTAGAGCTCTGTGGGCAAGTGTTTGGGTCTGCCCTGCGAAGGAGGAGAGGCGTTACTGTCCTGGCAGTTCAGGGGGCACCTCTGGCTGTCCAGCTGGTTCCTTATTCATCCAAACCTTTGAAGGCTTTATGGGCGTAGCTGCTGTATGTTTTGAGCCAGTAGACTGCTGTCAGCAGTCGGGTATTCCTCTGATCTCTTGTGCACCTGCGTCACCCAGCTTTTAATTGAAAATAATTGGAAGGCTCAGCCAAAGCCTGAGTGCAGAGTTGTTGCCTCTGAAGCTGTTCCCAAGCCTTGGACTGCTGGAGCACGGATGAATATCCCCAGTGGTGCTGCCCCAGAGGTAGCATCAGGAGGGACCCTTGCTGTTGATTTCCAGCTACGTGCTGACAATTAGTTTAAAACTCTATAGAGACTTTTTTTTTAATTGAGCTGACAATTTGTTATCTGTGATGCCAAGGATTAGGTGCTACCTTGGTGCAAATGAGCCCCAGGCATGTGGGACACACTCCCAGCCTGCTCCCCATGAGCAGCCTGTCCCAGCCCACTGATGATCCCCCTCCAGACTGAGATGATGGTTTAACCACTGGGGAAGATGGGAACAACATGCCTTGAAGGCAGATCTGGGGGTCCGGGAAAGCCTGGATTTTGGTCTTTAACCATTTATATGCCAGAAGGGCTGGACCTAAAGTGTGAGCAGAGATTTGAATAGTCAAGCTTGCTGTTGCTTCACAGCCCGTTGCCTCCTTGGTTCTCTGCTGAGAAAATGTCCAGTACAAGGCAGGTTACTGCTTTGTGGGAAGAAAGTCTGGGGGCAGATAGATGCATTGGCTTTCAGCTGCAATCCCCATGCATTTGAACACATTTTAATTCTGGGAAATATCAGTGTGTTTGAGGCAGCAAGATTTGCTAATTACTACCTCTTGCAGTTCCTCCAGAGGCAGCCAGGGCGATGGTGGTGGGTGGGAGTTACATCAGATTGGAGGCACATCAAATGGCCCCCTTAGTGTTGAGTGGACACTACTAAGAACTGCAGGGAGGGTCACAGTGCGTCTGAGATCTTGGTAGTGCATCCAGGGCTCTGCGATTCCCCAGGCGCATCCTGTTGCTTGATCTTTTCACGATTATGATTGAAAACCTCGCTGGCAGGAGACTGATGAGTTGTTCCCCTCTGTTCACCAGTGGTGTCCTTGCTGGAGAAGGCTGATTTCCTCCCCCTTGCAAGGAGTGCTCAGCACTCATACCAATTTCAGCATGTTGGAAGGAGCCACGATCCTACAGTGGGACCTAAATTGACTGGGATGCCCACAGAAGTGTCTAGGAGCTCTTTTTGGAAAGGTGGACTCTGCACTGGGGAGATAAATTCAGAAGTACAGAAAAGTTGATACGAGAAGAACTATTAAATCTGTAATTGGTGAGGGTTTGCAATATTCTGTCCCTCTGCTGAATATCAGGCTTCTCTTTTTTAGCTTAATATCCAGGACTGGGAACTCACTGACTCTTGAAAAGCACTTCACAAAAAACACTGTTTGCACCATGTCACACTGAGCATGGGCAGTGGTGTGTGTCTGAGCCTCTCCGTCCTGCCAATGCAGTTACTATTTCTCTGCTCAAGCTGAACCAAAGGTAAAATAGAAATTGGTCCTGTCCACGCACAGCTGGAGCCTGTAGAGAGGCTTCATCAGTCACTTTGGTGTCGGAAAGTGGACTTGGTCCCTTCCTGAGCAGGCAGCCATGATATAAGCAACATAAACACACCCTTGGCATTCGCTGGGGACAAGGGAGGTTGCCAAGCATGACTAATGGTGGAGGGAAAGAAGCATTTTCTGAGCCACGCTGGCAGAGGTTGGTTTTACCAACAAGCTCTGCACAGGGATCCCGGCAGCTGAACCCATCCCAAGTCTCTGCCATGTGTCGGGGACAGCTGTTGTGGATGGAGCGATGCACTTCACTCATAGAGAGAAGCAGCAATACATTTATTGATATAAAACCAAGGATTTAATGAAGTTGATAGTAGATGCGACAATGTTTTAACAAGATTCCATGGCAATGACACTTGGTTATTTACTGCACAGGGGACAGGGTCAGACAGAGCTGTCGGGGAGACCCTCCTGTTGAGTCAAGGGTTCAGAAAGGACCCTCTGTCTTCCTAAACTCCTTCTCCAAGAAGAGTCTGAGTGTGGCTGGATCCAATCCCGGTCCCAGACTGGCTCAATGGTTTATGTCTAAAGCATTATAGATGTGCAATCAATCCTTTCTATCACTTAGCTGAGATTTCACAGTTCAGCGTGCTATTAGTTGCTTACTGAGGATCTGTTGCAGCATGGAATCTCTGAACCTCGAGGAGTCACCTTGAGGGTGTCCCTGCTCCAGGGGAGATCCTGGTGTGCAGCTGCTGCTGTGCAGGAGAGCTCCAAGGGCTGTTCACTATTGAAGGGGTTGAGATCATAGAATCATAGAATCCCTTGGGTTGGAAGAGACCTTCAAGATCATCGAGTCCAACCATAAACCTATGCCAAAACCACCCCTAACCCATGTCCCTCAGCACCACGTCTGCCCGGCTTTTAAATACCTCCAGGGACAGCAATTCCACCACCTCCCTGGGCAGCCTGTTCCAATGCTTGATAACCCTTTTGGTAAGGAAGCTTTTCCTAATATCCAACCTAAACCTCCCCAAATGATGAGATGTTTGACCTGTGGTCATATCTGCATTTTGACAACAGAACCAGCACTGCTCAAGTCAGCCCTTGGCTATTGTGGTGTTATCTGTCTCCCCGAAACCACGTTGAGCCCCGGATGTCGCCATCACAACTAGATGCACCCACTGAGACCACCACGGGTGGGTATGGCTTAGGAATGATTACGGGAGATAAAGGTCAGGTTGGTGCCCAGGGAGGGGGAGCACAGTGTCACAGCAGCAAGGAAGTTCATCCCACAACTTTGGTTGCACTCTGGTGTGGGATGGGCAGCAGGGCTTTGGGAAGAGCGACAGCATCATACAGTGATCCAAGAGTTCACTGGAAGCCAGTGGGAGAGGGAGTTGCATGTGCGGTTTGGAGGGGGTTTGGAAGGGTGACCAACGTGATGGAGAGCAGCCCTTTCACATTGCACTCCCAAAATGTTTGAGTGATCCTAAAAGAGTGCTTTAGAGAAGAGGAATGGAGGAAAGATCCAGGGAGATGGGGGAGAAAATGCAATTTTGACACAGCTGGCTGTTTGGATGGATGGAGATACAAACCCCTGGTTAGAGGAAAATCAGATACCCAAAGGGAGAAGAGTAGAAAGGCAAAGTAAGGAAGATGCGGTGAGATAAAAGAAGTCCTGCTGTATGTCACTTGGTGCTTTCTGTCCCAGTTTCCATGGCTCATGAGAGTAACATCTTCCTGGCATGCCTGGCCGAGCTGTATGGCTTTTGAGGTACACTCTGAGTATGGCGCCCTCGGGTCAGCTCCTCCTGCCTCCTCTGCTTGTTCTCAAAGACTTTGACAGGCACAGGTCTTCTTCTGTGACACCGCTCATGGCCACAGAGCGGCCATAAGATGTCACTAATATCCCTTTTGGAGGGTTCTCAGCTTCTCCTGGTGCCATGAACTTTGCAAAACCTGCTTTCCCGTCTCTGTAACAAGAGATTTGCTGATGTGGCAATCACACTGCCTGCAAAACGCACAATTAAAATGCTACGTGCTTCTAACAAGCTGTGGCTGTTAGGACATAAAAATGGCCTATTTTCTGGCATATTCACGGTCATCCACAGTGAATGTCCATCTTGGATCTTTCAGTGGGCTGATGCCTGCTGTGGATTACTTAAACCGGTGAGTATGGTGTCCTGATCTCTGTCACCAGGGCTCTAGTGGAATTTAGGGAACCTTTGCTACTGCAGCCACAGGGAGGATGCTGGAGAACAGGATGGATTTCCAAGTAAAATCATCTAGAGAGGCAGCAGATGTAAGGAAGGAAGGACACAAGAAAAGCATGACGTGATCAAAACTTGTCAAGGAATACTGCTGAGGAGAGCCAGGACAAAAACAGAGGCAGCAGAGCTGTTCAAGAGCATCACCTTTTATGTGGCTTGGAGCAGAGAGCTAAAATGAGGAGATCCAGGTTTTGGCTGCCATAGGCAGTTGTTTAATCCCTCTGTTCCTGAGCTAGAGCTACTGGCACTTTGGGTCAGTAATACTTTGACACCTTTTCAAAGCACTTCCCAATCCTTGGCTGTGATACGATGCAAGCATAAAGGTAGGGGGATAATTATTCAGCTGCCTATCTAATCTGTTTGATCTCCCCAGTCTAATCTCCATTATCTTCACAAACAGGCGATGGGTGCTTTTGATGCAGCCTGTGATCAGAAGCCATGCACAGAAAGCAGAAAAGTAGGGCAGCTGGCCATTTTCAAAGCAAAGCTACAGTCTGTTCCTCGACTGCGTTCTGATCAGAAATAAGCTTTTTTTTTCCATCTACAAATGGACTTTTATCTTTTTCCTCCCTACCCCTCATAACAAACAGTTTTTTTTTTTTATATAGTCGTGATGGCTCTTCAAAAGATTTCTGCATTAGAAGTCCTGGGATGGAGAGACAGGATCTGGGGATTGCCTGCAAAAGCTGTGGTTGGTGTGGGATTAAGAGAGTTTTCCTCTCTTGCACTGAAGTTTTTAAAATGCTTGTGGGGTAAAACATTTTGATCAATTATTATGATAATGACACGAGTGGAATTATGAGCATAATTATAATTACCATTTTTATGCACAGTTAATTAATCATAAAATACTGCATTATAGAATTTTTCTCTTTAATGAAATTCATTATAGAGGCCCCTGAAGTCCTAAATTTAATGTTAAAACAAATTAAACCTGTGTCTGGGGTTAGGGCTATTAGTACAAATGTGGCCTTGAATTAGTTGCTAAAGCAGGACTCGGTGAGCCATTAGCCAAAGGGGTGGTGGTGAGGTAGCCCTTCCTGAGCACAGACACCAGCTCCAGGTTGAGGCGAGTTGACTTTTGCCTACCCTGGTATTCACGCTGGGTAGCTTGTGTGCCTACTCTGGTATTTACTCTGGCTGAGTTAATTAGCCTCCACCCTAAATGCTTAGAGGACAGTATGCGCTTGGGGGAGAAAAGCTGGTTTTCTTGGGGTATTGGTATGGAGGTTCCTGGAGGGCAAACCACCCCACATCTTGCTTCTTATAAAGGGGGATAACTTCTTGTCCATGGTCCAGGTTTCAGCTCTCCCATCAGGATGTAATGCAAAGAGAATCAGGGTATGCTTAACCTGCCTTGCTGCGACATGTTACAACTAGATATTGAACTTTATCACTGCCACATACCAAAGGAACCTAGAGAGACAAAGGCCTAGAACACAAGTCTCGTGAGGAGCAGCTGAGGGAACTGGGGTTGTTCAGCCTGGAGAAAAGGAGGCTGAGGGGAGACCTTCTTGCTCTCTACAACTCCCTGGAAGGAGGGTGTAGCCAGGGGAGGTTGGTCACTTCTCCCAAATAACAAGCGATAGGACAAGAGGAAATGGCTTCAAGTTGCACCAGGGGAGGTTTAGATTGGATATTTGGAGGCATTTCTTCATGGAAACCTGAACCATGTCCAGCATTCAAACAGGCTGCCCAGGGCAGTGGTGGAGTCACCATCCCTGGAGGTATTTCCCAGCCGGGCAGACGTGGTGCTGAGGGACGTGGGTTAGTGGTGGGTTTGGCAGTGTTAGTTGATGATTGGCCTCGATGATCTTAAAGGTCCCTTCCAACCTAGGTGATTCTGTGATTCTATGAATTCTATGATTCTAACCTCCTGGAGCATATAACAGTGTGGTAAAGCCCAATGTTTTGAGTCATGTGGTTTTGAAAGAAGAGTGGTTAAATTTTCGGATGGGAAGGCCAGCTGGGAATAGATCGTAACCAACAACAGTGTCATTACTCAATCCTTGCGTTCTCTGAATAGCTGCACTGATCTGGGGCAGGTTGTAGATCATGCCTCACACTACAGCAAATCAAATGGCTATCCTCTCTCTTCAAAAACTCGTTCCCTTGAGGTAGGTCCTGGTGGATGGGAGACTTCCTCCAGCATTGTTCTCCAGAGCTGCTCCGAGTCTGAGAGATTAAAGGTTTGGTTGGTTTGTTGATTGGTTTTTCCTTTTCTTTTTTTCTTTCTTTTTTTTGAAGGGCACTAATCCCATATTGTATCTATGTCAATGTGGCCATGTTGATCTGTTACAGCTCTTTGCTGGAGGAGAACTGGCATCCAGGTAGCTCCACTGCAGACATCTCCTGTGAGGGAAGCGGCAGAAGGTCCAGAAGAGAGTTTGATTTAGAAAATACTTCCTATTTAGGAGACAGGTCGACAGGAAGGACAGAAATCATATTCACTTGCCTTTAGGCGCAGGCAATATTGTGTGTGAATCTTGGCTACTTATCTGATGCCTTTATCAGTGTAGACCCAGTTCACCTGGTGTGTCCTAGTCCCACTTGCAGGGCACCATGGGGCGCTTCTTCTATGAGCCCACCTGAGGGGTGAGCTTCTGAGGCCAACAGGGTGGAGATGGTGGTGGGGATGGAAGCTGTGCTCAGGTTTCTAGGCTGGCTCAATGAAAACCTCGCTGCTGATAGCCCCAGAAAGGACTTGGAAGAACGCAACAGCACCCTTACAGCTTGCTTACTTACTGGTTGTCATGCCTTTTGCAGGGACGGTGGCTGGCACCCGTCTTTCCAGTCCCATTCAGTTGATCTTGTCCCTGTGTACCGTGAAGGTCTTTCAGAAGTGCGTATGTTCACAGATGCTGTTTGGTTTTGTTTTTACCAGTTTCTGTGTAATGGAAAGAGCTCTTGGAGGTATTAAATTATCAATTTTCTCACAGGTACCCAGAGTGCTGATTGTTATGGTTGTTTTTATTGATGTCTGATCTGGAAGCAGATTGCAGGTTTTGTTGTTTTTAATATAATGTGACACGTCTCAGCATGCAGCCGTAGTAATGTAATATAACAAGAAACAGGCCTATTCTGAAAGTACAGGCATTGGTTATTGCCCTTTTGGCTGGAAAAATTGCTGCTGCTTTTTTCTTTTTTGCCTTTGCGCTTCTTAATCAGGGAAGCTAATTCATATCTCTGCCAAATTCTGTGTTCGTAATTACGTCACTGTTAATACAACAAGTAATAGCACTGTATTAACTTGTGTTGTGTGGGCATATCTAAAACCCAGGTTGTTCCTATCTTGGGAATCTGATAGAATGGGGTAGTATGTTCAGAGTAACCTCAAGGTTTCCTCTCAGCATCAGGAAATTCTGTTTTGTCCACTTAAATTTTTTTTTTTTTTCGCAGCAGAATTGAATTTACAATGGTGTCAGAACAGATTATGAGCTGGAAATGAGGTTGGTCCTTGGGAGGTTTGGGAACTGGGAAGGGTCAGTGGTTATATGGGTGACCGCATTGGGAACTGGGAAGGGTCAGTGGTTATATGGGTGACCGCAAGGTGTCTCTGGGGGAGCAAATGGGAAGGCAGGGTCAGCAGCAGGGGACTGGCTGAAGGAAGAGACCTGGGCAGCAGCCAGAGTTTGGGGAGGATTAGAGTGGGCGGAAGAGACCTGGGAAAGTATCTGTTGGAGCTTTGAAGGACCAGAAGCTGCTCAGCTTTGCCACTGGCCCCCCTCTAAGAGAGGGGAATAGTGCTGTGGATACAACTCAATTTGATGCTCTGCTGTCTTCAAGCCAGCACATATAATTATTGATCTTATGCTGGTTTCTGTGAGCTACCAAAGAAAATCAGAGTTGTATGTTAGAGTCTGTCCTTTCCCAGTTCTATTGATTCCTTTTTTGATTTTATTTTTTCACATTGCAGCAGAGGTGGTGCCCTGATTAGTTGTTGTAAAGGAGAAGGGGAAATACTGAGCTTGTGCTGTTGAGATCAGTGTTGCAACCCCAATGTTTTCCATCCCACAGCAGGAAGCTGGCCATGGAGGATTAAAGGGGGCTACAGGAGAGCAGGGGAAGGCCTTTTTACTAGGGCATGTAGTGATAGGACGAGGGGGAATGGCTTTAAACTGGAAGAGGGCAGGTTTAGATTAAACATTAGGAAGAAATGTTTTACGTTGAGGGTGGTGAGGCACTGGAACAGGTTGCCCAGAGAGGTTGTTGAGGCCCCATCCCTGGAGGTGTTTCAGGCCAGGCTGGACGTGGCCTTGGGCAACCTGGTCTAGTGGGAGGTGTCCCTGCCTATGGCAGGGGGGTTGGAACTCCATGATCTGCAAGGTCCCTTCCAACCTAAACCATTCTATGATTGCTGGCATGTCCTCAGGGCAGCAGCGTGGGATGTAACATCACAACCATCTGCAGCCAGGATGGACTCAGCCTGGATCCTGTTGGTGTGGTGGGACCAGATGAGCACACAGAGAGCACTAGGAGGACTATGTCTGCACGTAAAAATACATGTATATTGAGGACGCGGGTGGCAGATGCCTGAGGCTGGCTTTGCAAGATCCTAGCAGAACCGTGATTTGTTAAAATCCAATTTTGTTGGACAGCAGGACATGCAAATGGGAGCAAACGCACACTTCGCTTGCTGTGAACCTCTGGGAAGTTTGTCTTTAATGTAGCCCTTGACGGGGATGCTGGGGGAAATCAGGTCTTGTCTATGCGTGCTGAAGTAGTTGCCTACGTTGTTGCGTTCTTGCGTTGTTGAGTCCTTGGCTTTTAAAAGGGAATAATGCAATACTGTCAAAAAGCCAAAAGATGACTTATAAGGAGCCCTGCTCTCTGGGGTTAGGGTATCCATAGCCTGTTTGGGAAGTAGAGCCCGTTGGAGTAAATGCAGTGGCTGCTGCTGCTAACCAGGTCTCATGGCATTCTCTGCTCCCGAGGAGTGGTCCCTCGCAGGGCTGAACCCCAGCCCGGTCCATGCTGCAGTTGCTCTCCTGGGCTGCAGGAGAAGAGTAGGCTGTGAAGACGATCCTCCTTCAAAAATACCTATAACAAGCCTACTCCTTTTTGATTAAAAACACTTTGGTTTCATATTCTGGGGTTTATTTTTAGCAGCTCTGCTGTGAAATCTGTCTCACTTAAACAGACCCCGCGCTCTGTTTTCACTGGCGCTGCTGGCACAAAGTCAATAAACTTATTATAAGAGAGATCTCTGGCGAATTTTGCAGAACTTTGTTAGGTTGACAACAGGTGGGAAAAAATGCGTTATAGGTTATATTTAAACTACACTGATTTGAGGCGCGCATTCATGTAGTAAACAAACTCATGGCTATTCTCAGCTGAGTACTTAAACCCACAAACAGGAAAGGGCATGGAGTCCTCTGGTCCATCCTCCTGTGCCGTGGCACAGTCAACCGGGTTCATATCACTCCCGCGAGGTGCTGGGAGGTTGTTACGAGCAGGCTTAGAGAATCATCATTTAGAGACTCCCTTCAGTACAGTGCTGGAATACGGTATGGTAAAAATTAAACTAAACCTCCCAATGACCCTGATTCAGCCTGGATACCTACAAGAGAAAGACAACGCTAGGACTTCCAACTCATTCTTCAGAGGAGACCTATAAAACCTTCTAACGGCAGCCAGAGAGGTAAAAATTTATAGCTCTGAATATAAAAAGTCCTAAATTTCAGAGAGATATTGGCTGCAAGACACAATTCTTTTTTTTCCCCCCACTCCATGCTTTTTGCTACCCTTCACCTGTGCTGGCTTCTTGCCTCTCTTTCTGTAACACAAAAAGAGTGATCACGATTTCTGTGCTCTACAGGTGCATCTTCCCCTCAGGTTGTCTAATTGGTTAATATAATTAACTTAAACCTGGAGCAGTTGCTCCTAATCTGTCCTTAGCTTGAGGTTTTCAGCTTGTGTGTCACACTTGAAAAGAAGCTCCTGTGCCTGGGAGTGTGCTCATTATACTTCCAGCTGCATCCAGTTGATTAAATCCAAGATACTGCTTCTTTCTGAAAGCCCTGTCTGTCCAATAAATCTTTGGAGGTATAAAACAGATATTCTGCACATCTCAATGCGTGTTGGGTGAGGAGCGGAGATCTTGAGGCTGTGACGCCGCTTGGGTTAGAAACCAGTGATGGGGTTTGATGGACCCACGATGACAACGTTCAGAAGCTAATGGAAACAAGCAGTGCTGGCAGCTTACATTTTTCACTTAGAGTGGACTACAATGATTTTCCTGATATTACTATGCTGGCATACGAAGCAAAAATGTCTATTATTGCTCATGCTGCAAGTGCTGAGAGAAACTTTAGGGACTGTGATCATCTCTTATTCAGGAGCAGAGGTATTTCTTGCTAGGGAAAATCTCATTGAAAAATCAGTTTCTGAGATCTCTCAGCGCTTTTCTGCCAGAGGTGTTCTGCCAGTCTGAGGGAAAAGAATAGTTCTGATAAATAAATCCTCTAGCAAGTATCTGAGTGCGAGGAGCGCCAGGGAAAAAGGCTTGTACTTGGAAAAATGAAAAAAGTGCTCTATAGTGCAGAAAGCAATAGGAAACGAAGAATATTGAGCTATTCTGTTTATGGGGAGAAAGATTAAGGCTCTTGTTTCAGGCAATAAGCTGCTCCTGGCCTCCAGGTGGGGAGGGAGTGCCTTTGTCAACATGCTTTTACAAGCTTTTGGGGGGCAGAGATGTGTTTACTTTTTGGGGGGGCGTGAAGCAGGTCCCCTTGTGCAGCACCTCTGAATGCTCCTCGTGGGTGATATTCAGCGTGAGTGGGTGCCCGCTGCTGGGAGGTTTGCCTCTGTTAGAGGCAAAAAGTCGAGTTTTGCTCTATTCATGGCACTCTGTGCCAGTACTTAGGTGTTTAGTGGGCACCGGTGTGATTTAACATGTTTAGGGCCCAGGGGGAACTTCTAGTGATGTAAGTACTTCCAAGTTTCCTTGCAGCGTGGCACTCCGGCGTGCTGTGCGGCGCATCAGCAAGGTCTTGACCCTGCTAAGTAGGGGAAGCCAAGCTGAGACTCGCAGGTGTCGCATGCTAGTTTGTAACTGGATTTTGGGTTTTTTTGGGGTTTTTTTTTTTGACACTTATTGAGGAGAGCCTTGGGCCCTTCTCGTGATGGCCAGCTGTGACCCCAACCTTAAGCTGGGCAGCCCGGCTTAAGTGGGTTAGAGCACACCAGGGGCCCCATGTGGGTGCTCAGGAGAGGAAAGTGTAGATGCGTTTTTAAAATTATCTAAGTGCACCAAAAATAATATATATTTTTTTTAACCTTAATTCCTTTCTAAGCAGAAAAATGCCTTGAATATCCTTATTCTTCACCAAAACTGTCAGCTGATATTTCACCTTCCCAAAATCTCCTTTGGCACGGAAGATAAATAATAAATAACTTCAGTGCATAACATCTTTGCTTTCACAAGGAAACTTAGCTCCTTGAAATTGTCTGTTGTGCAGACACTGAGCGTGGAGCCCAGTACCTTATCATACCGTATTGGTAGCTTGGCAACTTTTAAATCATGAGAGATTTACACAAGTGCTGCAGAGTTGGAAATGTTTTATGACATGTTCATTCACACTAAATCAGACTCTGCCTTTTTAGAGCTTTCTTTCTAGACAGTTATGCAAATGCAGAAAGACAGGAATGGATTTAAAATGATTTTTGGCATTGGAAGATTAGCGGAAAGTGACAGACTGCCATGAAACACTCTGCCGCCTCTGCTCCTGCAGACTTCCAGCCCTGGTGGGGATTGCATGGGCAGCAGCGAGAAGAGGAAGAAACAGATTAAGGGTCTTAGTTTTATCTTCGTTACTGGAACCTTTATGTTCCTTGGGTGGGATGATGGGTCTCATTTGCAAGGTGCTTGTTATGAAACTATAAGTAAAAATTATTATATGGAAATCTAGTGTAGGGCCTGACTGTTCCCAGTGTGCAACTCCTCACCCGTAATTGAAAATGAGCTAGGAAACTTTTCCTTTTGGTTTTGTTCAAGGACTGGACCCTGCAAAGCTTCTAAAGTGATAATTATCTCTTGCTTATGTGGCTGAGCTCATTTGCGTCCTCTGGCTATGGAGGGATGAAGTAGCTTCTACCATGGGAGGGGCACAGGCAGGATTATCCTGTCCTGCTGCTCCCCCACCTCAAATGACTCGATGATCTTAAAGATCTCTTCCAAACTAGGTGATTCTATGATGGGTCTGCTTGTTGGCCCAGCTGAATGACGGTCCTCTATGTATTAGGTGATGCCTGGGTCTGGGACTCTGAGGAAAACCGTTAAAAGCACGAGTATTCCTTGGCTCTGACAGCCCTTGCAGTACCCAGCATCAAGAGATGCTGACCCACCACAAGGCATGTTCTTGAAATGTTTTTCTTACTTCCAGGGCACACTCTCAGTTTCCTTTCTGCTTCTTAAATACCTCTGAGAGCCTACAAATTCTTCTTCTTCTCTGCTTTCAGAGTTGTGTTGCTGATCTCCAACCATGAGGCCATGAATTGTGATTCTCCACAGCACATTAGATCTCTTAATGCTGATGTTTCAAGTCCAGGCTTGTCTCCCTCTTCCCATCAAGTCCTTGCCTGTCCGATATCTTCTCATGGATACCTCTCTCTAAGATCAAGCTCACCAAGCATGACACCAGCTCCTCATCCACCTCTCCAAGCCATCTTTGTCATCTTCATGAGCCCCTGATCTGCCTCACCCTGGGCTGTGCACAATGACCCCAGAAAATAGACCTCAGGTGAGGGAGTTTTTCTGTTGCAGAAAAGCCCTTTTAGTAACACAGGAGGTGTCACATTAAATATGTTTTTATGGCCATTTTTGCAGCTCTTATTATACCTCAGGTCTAGAACAGATCCTTACAATTGCTCATAATTGCCAGTCTTTGGCACTTTACAAATCCTCTTCCACAAAATATGCAGCTGGGGAAAAATAACCCTTCCCAGTAAGTGACTCTCGTATGGGGAAAATTATGAGAAATGTGGAGTGCAGGAGCAACAGGCTTTCTGGACAATTGTAAACAGCAATCACGTTTAAAAGCATCATCATCTGATTGTGGAGCATTCAGCAACAGAAAAGGGAAATGCTGTCTTTAATGAATTAAATTGTTCGTTGAAAATAGTGACCCGTTTCTGACGTGTAGGTACTTACTGGCTGCCTGCGATGCTGGTAGCCCTTCATCAGCAGAAGGTGTGAGCTGCTCCTGCGTGTGCATTCTCTAAGCCTCACTGCTTTTGCTTTGTGCCTGCCATGCTGGGCTTGTCTGTGCCGTGCAGCTGCCCGGATGCTAACTCTATTGCAGAATAACTGCTGTGCATATGTTAACAACCAAAACATATGTGCAATCACAGAATCACCGACAGGCTGAGGCTGGGAGGGATCTCTGGAGGTCATCTGGTCCAACCCTCTTGCTCAAGTAAGGCTACCTACAGCCGGTTGCCCAGGACCATGTCTAGATGGCTTTTGAATCTCTGCAGGGACGGAGACTCTACCACCTCCTCAGGCAATTTGTGCCAGCGTTCAGTCACCCTTGCAGTGCAAGTGTTTCCTGGTGTCCAGAGGGAACCTCTGGGGTTTCAGTTTGTGCCCATTGCCTCTGGTCCTGTTGCTGGAGAGTCTGGCTCCGTCCTCTCTGCATCGTCCCTTCAGGCATTTATACACACTGGTAAGATCCCCTGGAGCTGTGTCTTCTCTGGGCTAAACAGTCCCAGCTGTCTCAGCCTTTCCTCATAGGAGAGATGATCCAGACCCTTCATCGTCCTTGTTAGCCCTTCATTGGACTCTCTCCAGTATACCCATGTCTTTCTTGCGTTGAGGAAGAAAGTCCAGAACAGGACTCAGCACTCCGAGTGTGGCCTCACCAGTGCTGACTACTAGGGCATGTAGTGACAGGACGAGGGGGAATGGCTTTAAACTGGAAGAGGGCAGGTTTAGATTAAACATTAGGAAGAAATGTTTTACGTTGAGGGGGGTGAGGCACTGGAACAGGTTGCCCAGAGAGGTTGTTGAGGCCCCATCCCTGGAGGGGTTTCAGGCCAGGCTGGACGTGGCCTTGGGCAACCTGGTCTAGTGGGAGGTGTCCCTGCCTATGGCAGGGGGGTTGGAACTCCATGATCTGCAAAGTCCCTTCCAACCTAAACCATTCTATGATTCTATGACTAAAGGGGAATGATCTCCTCTCTTGACCTGCTGGCAATGTTTTGTCTAATGCAGCTGAGGGTATCGCTCCCCTTTGCAGTAAGGGCACGTTGCTGGATCGTGTCCGACCATGTGTGCTCGTGTGTCCACCAGCACCCCAGGTTCTTTTCTGCCAAGCTGCATTGGTGGCCCCCAGCATATATTGGTACGTGCAGTTGTTCTTCCCCAGGTGTGGGACTTTGTACTTCTCCTTGTTGAACTAGAAAGCAAATGTCTTTTCATATTTCTGCAGTAAGGCTTCTATTCCCTCAGATACCTCGTTGCCTCTCAAAAACATTGACGAGGTCTTTTTCTATGCTACGTGGCAGAGGCAGTGCACTTGCAGCTCCTGCTGTGTGGGCTCTAATGTGTTTTGGTCTCTACACCAGTGCATCAAGCAGCATTATCATGTTCCCCTTATTTTCCCTAGGGCAAACTTGTTACACCTGCACTCAACGCAAATGAACTTAAGTATGGAAACTAGTTGAGAAGATGTAACAAAAGGTAAGGTTATCCCAGACGAGAAGAAAAGACATGCGTAGGCTATGACTTATTTAGGAATGTTTATTGACAGTGTGTTTCCATTCTCTGAATGACTCATGTTCACAGTAACGACAGGTTCAGGACCGCGCTGACAAATATTCTGTTGTCTGTAGTGACGCTCCAGCTTTCCCCGTGCATTTTACTGGAGAGATGGAGGCGCTTCTAATGGCAATGAGTAAATCTTCCTGATTGCTGATATCTTTATTGTGTTATTTCTTCTCTTTCCTGTGAATAGCGTCAGGTTGTGTCAGTGACTATTCTCAAACTTCTTAATGAACTCCTCAGTGTCAAGGATAATGTGTGTATGTAAACATATTTATACCGAAATAAAAAGATAGTTTATAGAGAGCAGGCTCTTCATTACACGTCAAATCTCTCCGTCTGACTCAGGCTGGCAAAGGAGGGAACAGAGGGGTTCAAACCTTTCCAGTATTGCTATAACTTTTTTTATATTTTCTGTGTGCTAAGATATACTTGAAGTGTAAAAAGACGCAGGAGTGACTTTGGATGGTTCATCCTTAGCATGTGCTGTCTTGAGCTGCTGCCTTTGCAGGGCTTGTGTGACTTCAGATGGAAGCACATGAAACACCAGACTCGGAGGGGTTTCATGGTGTGAAGGAAAGGTGGTGCCACATGTTGTGTTGTCTTGATACCCCGTGGTCCAGAAGAGGAGCCGGGGTCAGTCTTTGATGGACAACGTGGGTTGACTTTTATATGGGCACTGTTGATGATTGTGCTGATGGTTTTACCTGCTCTGCCATATTTTCCACCCCAAAAGGCTGGCTTTGGTGGTGTGGAGAGCCGCACAATTGCTTGGACTACGCTTATAGCACTTGGGAGTCCTTTCCACGTCAGCGGTGATTAAACCACTCTTCCCAGGAGCTGGTGAGGTGGAAAATGCTGTGATTACTAAGCTGATATCCTGGGATTGCTATTGACAATCAGATTGGGCGATTCTCCTCTGGCTGATTAGACCAGATGTGCAGGACATTTTTAATAAACTGCAAAACAATAGAGTTGATTTGATAGCAAACCTGAAGAGAATGGATTAACAATTTAAGACTCAAGAAAATCTGGTCTTTGAAAGTCATGTATTCTGGAAGGCAAGCAAACGCTCCCGCTCGGCAGCTGCGCTGCCCTGATGCTCCGAAAGAATCTTGGCAGACCCCGTCGGCCCTGTACCTTGTGCTGCTGTTAAAGTATAAAAGCAAATCTAGTGCCCAGACTCCGCATTCACCCCCTTGATTTGTCTAGTGAATGGAATGCTGGTGCTGATGGGATGAGGGGTGTGAAGGGACGAGCCGATTCAGGGGTCAGTTGGGTGATTGTGGCATCACAGGAGATGCAGTGGAGGAGGTGCTCAGCGTGGTCTGGCAGATGGAGAAACCTGCTTAATTAACGCACTATGTGCTAATCAATCCCATCATTGCATGTACTGCCAACTAAATCTGTAAGGTTAGGTGGGATCAGCTGTGGGAATGTGTGGGAAAAGGTGCTTCTGCTGTGGCGGAGAAGGGCTTTGCTCTTTTGCTCCAAACTGGGCCCACTCCACTTTGTCACCTTCCTACAGACTTGCTCCAAACTGTTTCCATCGATGTTGTATACACGTTTGAACATTACTACTATTTTTAAATTTTTAAAAGGGAAACAGCCAAGCAGAACAGGCGTTCTAATAAATGCTGACACAAAGCCAAGTGTCGGACTGTCCAAATCAGTCAGATCAGAGAAACGCATTAAAGAAATTAAATTTCATGAAAGCTCATTACAAGGGACAATTAGTGGGGAGCAGGATCCTTATCAAATGGCAACTGCAGCTTCAAAATACAAGGGACCGCTGACATTGGGGTGATTAGACCAGAGGCTGTGGGTCAGGCACTGTGTAATTAATTTATTCCAGAGCTTGCATTGAGAAACCAGAAGGCAGTATATTAGAAACCCTGTAATTATAAAAGTATGGCTTACAAGACCATTTGCAGGAAACTGCTACTTTTATGTGATATCCTGTCTCTGGTCGCGTTGAGCCGCCCAGTCTGGTGCAAGATGCTTCACTATATGACCTCCCTGAGGAAGATGTTCTCCCTTTACCTTGGGTATCTTCACATCTTACCAGGATTGTGTGTTCAAAACACCATCATGCAGTCCAATTAGAGGCACTTTGCCTTTGATGGGTTTGAATAGAGATATTTAGCAGAAATACTTGTTTAGCACCGGTGGACAGGCAGGCTTTTGCTGCGTGAATCCCTTTAGATGTCTGGGGAGCAGCAGGAGACTGTTGTTGAGTTCAAGTAGCTTATTACTATCTGTACATGAGGCAGTGATTCATTTCTACGCCTAAGAGGAGGTAAAGAAACACATACTTTGCTTCTGTTTCTGAATATAAAGATGGGAGGCAGGCTGCAAGTTTCTCCAGGCGTATTGTGTTATTCGTGCAAGAAGAGGTGCGGGCAGTTCATGACAGGAGGTGAAATGGATTATGTGCTTTTCCAGAAGAGTCATTCCAAGGGCTTTTGGTTGCTTTGTTCAGAAAGTTTACTTTTTTCCAGCTCGAATGCCACTTTCGTCCCTTCCCTTCTAAGCCAGGGTTTTGTCTAGTGATAGCTTTCCTGGACTACACAGCACGGGTGCCAGATGCATTGGCTGCCTCTTTCTGTATCTTCTTATTTCTGTTTGCAGGCTGACTTTGTAATATATAACATAAAAGCAGTAGATCAGGCCCACCTGATTAGAAAAAAAAATTTAATCTTTCATAGTGTCCTGTTTCTCACAGTGATCAAAAGCAGAGCTGCAGGAATAAGAGAGTAAGGTGAGATGTGTGCCTAAAAGACTATCCCAGAATTCAGGAATTTGGTTCTTGGGCATTTCCTGACCCAAGATTGGTGTCTTGGTGTTTAATAACTATCCAAGTCATCTCTTTTGTGACTTTTTTTTTTTTTATCTCACCTGGAGGGAGCGAAGGGGTGGTGGAAACGTAGCTCTCCCAGGGACAGCTGGTGCCCCTGGGAGTACGTGCAGCGCCGTGCACACAGTGCTGCGTACAAAGCTCCCCGGCTCAGGAGGGAATGCCACTTCTGAAACGATCCCAAACCATCTCCCAGGAAGGTGAAGGACCACACCACAACTTACGGATCCATTTGTAGGGGTGTGAGGTTCTCACCTAGCTTATGCTGTAGGCCCAGCACGATGCTGTAGAGGTCCATTGAGACACTGGCTGAAGATTACAAGGATCTGAAAGACACTGTTAGAGGTTTATGGGTTGTTTTAACAACCAAAGTATTTTTCTGTGATATTTCTCATGCACTGGTTGCAGCTGGAGAAAATTAGCCATAAAGACAACTTGATTTTAGCTTATGATGAGTTTGAGTTTTAGAAGTTATCCCTGTGCAATTGCCCTTCTGGGAATTTCTATGTTAAAACACAAATTGTTTCTTAAGAGTCTGAAGTTAAGAAGCTCTTCAGTTGCTTTTGGCAGAGGTGATCTCACACACACGCGCACACACACTCTCTCACTCACCAGGTTATGCAGCAAACGCTGATTTTTTTCATACAGCAAGGCTTAGACGACACAACACAGCTTGGGAAGGGACAACATGAATTGACTGAATTATAAGGTGAGATGTGCTGCAGGAAAGTGTTGCTCTGGGGAGTGTTGCCTCGCATTTGAGAAGTGCAGGAGATGCCTCCCTCCCGGGCTCCGGTGATGGAGCAGTGCTTTCCCATTTACCCTGCAGAAAGTCTATTGGAGACCAGTCCTGGGCACCCAAGCACCAGGCAGGTCGTTATCCTTGATCCAAAGTGAGCAGGGATAAAAATCTTCCCACCCTGCACATGCCTGTACAGCATAAGAAAGTTATTTTAGAATTGTTTTATAGCGGCTTTAAAGACCTGCCTTGGTTCCTTACCTTGCACATCGCTGCCTGTTAAAGCCAGTTGCCTTAATTGCCACAAGTCCAACTCTGTAGGATTGAGAAGATATTAAAACTAATAAATGTAAAACATCTCTCTCTATCTTTCTTTATGCATCTATAGAGCTGGGCCTGTGGGCAAGTCAGTTAACCTCTCTGCCTCATTTTCCTCATCCATAAAATGAGACTGATAATCACTTACATCACAAGAATATTCAGAGAATTAATGTGCTTTGAAGGTGAGAAGTGGGCTATGAATAGTGATCACAGTGAAAAAGAAGAGGGGGGGGGAAAAAAAAAGAAAACCTTCCTCAAACAAAAATTTGTTTATATCTCTTTTAATGGAAGTGCTGGCATGAGTTCCCGTTCACTGGGTTATGGAAATTTAGGACTAGAGAAAAAGTTTCTAAAGGAGTCATTTAGTTAGTTTGCATTCGCCTTGATTTACTCCCCGTGCCTTATGCTTCCAGCACACATCTGTATGCTGTATATACCTCTGTATGTCTTTGCAAGGGACTGGTTCTTGTGTTTTAAGTATTTTTTGGGAAGCAGAGGCATCTGAGCACCAGGACATGTATAGAAGGGGGTTCCTGAGGGTGTCTGGTACAGTGGCCATTGAGCTGAGCCTTTATTCCAAAGCGGAGCAGCATAATTACACTGCCACAAAGTGGAGCAGGGCAGGTCTGTGCATCTGCTGTACACCCACACCTCCCCACCCACCCTCTCCTAATTGTGTCATTACCTGAAAAAAACCCCACTGTAGAAAACCCCACGTTTTTAGGAGTCTTTACAACAGCCCCAAAAGAGCTTTGTTGGACACTCCCAGACTTTCATCTTTAGACACTCCATCTTTGTTGTGTGATGGTGTCTAGGATAAATATCACAGATTTGGAGTTCTTAAGTATATTTTGATTTTGAGTATTAAGCAATATAAAGTCATTAGGCACACGGGGAACTGACGAAAGTACAAAATTTGAGGGGAGGCTCCTGTCCTGCCCCTAGCTTTCATGCTTGTGCCGTTTATAGTTCACCATGGGAGGAGTTACCGGCAGAGCGAAAGTCTTCAGGGAATATAATTCTTCTGTCTGTCTTTCTGAATACGACTCGTAGAAATACAGGCACAATTAGGTTAAGAGCACTGAACAAATGTCTCTTTAAAAAAAAGAAAAAAGGATGACTCATGCTATTTATTCTCCTACAGCATAAGTTTATATCCCTCTATCTGATAGCAACGTCAAAAATATGAATCATTTCTGCATTAGCAAGAGCCAAACTTGGGTGCTGCCGTCGATATACTGAGCGTTGTGTCAAAATGAATCACCATCACAGAGCTGTCTGTCATCCTCTAAAAGTTATGCCCACGAATTCTAGGCACTCCCCCATATTTGACATGAATATTCATTCACGATTAAAAAGTACTTGCCCAGCTTTCTAAGTTGGCGGGGAAAAAAAAAAGTAATAGAATTCCCATTGGTGTTTTGTGTTTGCAGCTACCATGTTATGAGTTTGTGGTTGGTGTTAGATAGCAGAGCTGAGGATGAAGATGTGTGAAAAAGCTGCCGGGAGGTTAGATCGTGTGCAAGCACAACTGTGCTCTTAACAGTGCTTTGCACTGTTATGCCACCTTTTCTTAAAAGACGATCGTGGAGCTTTACAAGCCTTGAAAAGGCTCTCTGTGTATCTGCTGAGGCAGCACAACGCCCTTGTTCAGCTGGATTAACTGAGGCACAAAGCAAGGTTATGATTTTTCAGAAGTGCTGAGCCTCCGCAAGTCTCTCGGACCCCGCGTGGGCTCGCAGACAATCAGGTCCAAACGACTTGTTTAAGGCATACCCTGAATTTCTCTAAGAGCTGGAAATAGAAATCCAAGAGTCCTGACCTCTATTCTTGATGTTAAACCCCATAGCCACATTTCTTCTCGCTATATGTAGTCAAATGACCTTCAGCTGAAGAAAACTAAAGCATCAGCAAAGTCTGTTCATAACTGGCATGGTTTGCTGCGGACGGCCATTAAAAGAGAGTTTTGAAGAGCAAATGCAGCAGCCTTGATCTGCCACTGCTGGTGCTGCTGGTGTGGACTGGAAGCTGTGTGTGGCAAACACCCTGGGGACGTGGCAAGTGTAGTCCCAAGGGCTTCCTGCGGGATGTTCCTTGTCTTTTAGTGAGAAAATGCAAAAGAAACCCCTTTGAGCAGCAAGTCAGAACAGAGGCTGGTGTTTCAGAGGCTGTGGTGTGCAGTGCTGCTCCTTATGAAGATGTCAGCCCGTCCATACTGTAAATTGGCACGTTATATGCTTCATTAGGATACAGTCTCAGGATGGGGAACTGTACTGACAACAATATGGTCCGAGCATCTGCGCCACAGCTAGAAAATGGCTGATGGTGGGCATGTACCGCTTACGTCTGCAGATAATTCTGGTCCAGGACTGGAAATAATTACGTATTGTAATGAAACCTAATGAAATTCTACAAAGGCAAGTGTAGGTTCCTGCGCATGGGGAGGAATAACCCCGTGCACCAGTACAGGTTAGGGGTTACCTGCTGGAAAGCAGCTCTGTGGAAAGGGATCTAGGAGTCCTGGTGGCCAACAGGATGCCCATGAGGCAGCAATGTGCCCTTTTGGCCAAGAAGGCCAATGGCATCCTGGGGTGCATTAAGAAGAGTGTGGCCAGCAGGTGGAGAGGGGTCATCCTGCCCCTCTGCTCTGCCCTGGGGAGGCCACAACTTGAATACTGTGTCCAGTGCTGGGCTCCCCACTTCAAGAAGGACAGGGAACTGCTGGAGAGGGGACAGCAAAGGGCTACAAAGATGCTCAGGGGGCTGGAGCATCTCTCTGATGAGGAAAGGCTGAGGGACTTGGGTGTCTTTAGCCTGGAGAAGAGCAGGCTGAGGGGCGATCTCATCAATGCTGATCAATATCTACAGGGTGGGTGGCAAGAGGACGGGGCCAGATTTTTCAGTGGTGCCCAGTGACAGGACAAGGGGCAACTGGCACAAACTGGACCATAGGAAGTTCCACCTGAACATGAGGAGGAACTTCTTTCCTTTGAAGGTAGCAGAGCCCTGGCACAGGCTGCCCAGAGAGGTGGTGGAGTCTCCCACACTGGAGACATTCCCAACCCGCCTGGATGCCATCCTGTGCCACCTGCTCTGGGTGTCCCTGCTCTGGCAGGGGGGTTGGACCAGATGATCTCCAGAGGGCCCTTCCACGGACATATGATTTCTCTATGGGGCGATGCTGGTTCTAGGTGGCAGCAGCAGCAAATGTTGGATAGATCTGATCTGGCATGCGTGGAGAGGAGAATTTGGAGAGGAGCTGCACTGATGTCAGTCTTATCTCCAACCTGAACTTCCTTGCACTGCTTGTGAAATGTAACCAGGGCTTTGTGTACTGGGCACTGGAAAGACTTCTCTCCATTGTCCCTAAAGCCCAGTGCTGCCTATGGCCACAGCAAAGCTGGACCTGAAGCTCCTGCAGATGTCCATGAGCTAGCTCTGCTTGGCTTGGGCAGGTCCCACAAGTGGTGAGCATGGAGCTCGGTTTCTCCTTGGGGTTTTAGGCCAAGTGTGAAGCTAGGTCAGGTCTTTGCAAGTGACACATTGGTAGCAGTCAGGATATAGCCATGGTCACGCTGAGCGGCCATTGCTCATGCAGGATCGCTGTCTTCGTTGCAAATCGGTGCGGGTTTTGCAAGGCTCGCCACATGCTGGAAGAGAAAGGTGACTTTTTGGTTTAAAGCTGAAATATCATCCTGTTTTCTATTTTCCAAGTATTCCCTGTGAAGAAATGGTAAAGAAGAAATGTCCACTCCATCAGCCAGTGCAAAGCCGTGATAATCTTTTGATTGGCTTTGGCACTCCACGCTGAGATGATTGCTTGTGCGCCTCTTCCTTCATTTCAGCCCTCAGGGGTAAAAGAATCTGAACTGTGCAGTTGCAGGGTAGTTTGCTTGGAGTTTCGGGAGTCCCACAGCTGATATCAAGGGGATTGCCATTATGCAGCTTGGAGGGGTTAATGCTGTCGGCAAGGGGAGAACATCAATTTTGCACCTTTTCCAAGGGAAGCAGAACTGGCAGCGTGTGATTTTTGAACTGCTGGAAGGAGGGATGGGAAATGGTGAGCTGCAGAGACCCTCACACAAACATCAAAATGTCCAAGAATGGTTATCAGTTGTAGAAACTATTATTTAATGTGGCTTTTGAATTGCAGGAAAGTATTGCAAAACCCTGGACCCTTTGTACCATTAAGTGATAATGCTATTTTCTTGGCAATGCTACATGTCCAAAAAGGAATAAATCAGAGGTACAATCATTGTGATAATGGATAACACTCAGCATCTGAAATGAATTTAGCAAAGCATTACTTAAAGAAAAAGAAATGAAAGGTGTAAATTAAATCTCCATAATGATGAAGGATTTGCATGATATCAAATGCTAACATAGCCTATTAGCTGATAAATAACCCTTGTGTTAGTTACCTCCAAGAGCCATATTTACATTTTATGATAATTATTTCTTGTCTTGGGGCATTTATTAAGGAAAAAGCCCAGAAATTTAACAATAAAATTTTATAATTAAACTTCAAGATGAATCCAGACTTTGTAGACATAAATCTTTTCATTTGTGCCAAGCTGTAAGATTTCGTTACATGAAATCAACAAATTTATAGAAACACTGCCAATTATGGACATTTTCATACAAATGAAACAAACAATACTGACAGTAATGGAGCAAGTAGCATATTTTGATACTCCATGGATGTGACCATGTTATTAACGAAGACAACTTCAGTTAGGTTAAGAAAATGCCAGAGCTGTTTTCAATGAGAGGAAAGCTCCAATGAAATACAAATGAAAGCTGAGGAATTAATATGACCATCACGATCCTGCCACCCCTGAAAAGTGTGCTAGATCTGGATCCTCTTTAGATAGGGAAGCAGGAGATCAAAAGCTCTAATCCCAGTTCTTACAATGATATGTTGCGCAAGCTCATGTGAGTGACGTAACCTATCTGGATGGTATACCCCATCCCTAGATTAGGTTTTGCTAAAGGTACAATGGCAAACAAGACAATGATAATTGCAGGTCTGCACAGAAATCATCATCAGACCATTGAAGAGGAGGTGCGGGAGGATATTTCAGTCCCCCTGCCTCCTACCCACAAATTAGGATGTATTTACCCACTGCAGGATGTGAGGACGGATGTATTGACAGAGACCCATGTTACCATCCTCTCCATAAGTACTAAAGTAACCTCCACATGATCCCAGCCCCCTAATTCACTCAAGAGACTACCTTTGATAACCTATAATTGCTCCTTGTATGGCAGAGAAGTTGTTTGAGAAATTAGTGTCCTCCTAACCAGCAGATTGGGAAAAAAAGAGAGATATATGAACTGGAAAGGGCTTTGGATTTCTGACAACAAAAGGGAGGTTCAAGCATTCACCAAAAAATAATGTATCTATTTATCTCTCAAACACCTTGAACAATTTGTCAGACTTGCCCTGGCATAGGACCATGCCTATGATGTCTTTGACAAGTTGGTTTTGTCTTGATAAAGTTGAGGAAGTCAACTGGGATAACCAGGTGGATGCTGTAAGACTCAGCCTTAATGATGAATGTGATGAACTGTTCAAAACAAAGAGGTAAGGATTCAGGGGATTTGTATCGATCAGGAAAGATCAGAATGAAAAGGATGTGTTGGAGGGTTCATTTTTTTCCTACGCAAAAAGAAGCAGCCGGCTATAAATAAATTCTGCGCTTTAAAGAAATAAAAGGGAGTAAAATCTTTTGATTAACTTTAAATCCTGACAAATGGAGAAGTGCTCACAGCATTGACAAGTCAAGAAAGGCAAAATGTTTTTTTCTGTCTGTTGCTCGGCGTTTCGGGGGAAGTGGGATTCAGGGGGAGGGAAGGTTGTTGCTGCTGCGGGGGAGTGAAAACCGAAATGCCGCTTCTCAGCCTGGCTTGTGGGGTCCCTGTTGGCTTGAACCTGCTCTGAGCTTTAGGATCCAGATGAGTTTGCTTTTCATGGGCTTTCCTTCTGCTCCTGGAGCCTATTCTGTATCACCCAGTGCTTTGCCGCTGACGCTGTGACACCTCCCTTTGCTAAAGTATGTAAATATTTCAGCATACCCACGTAGTTGTTAGTGGAAAGTAGGAGCTGAGTGAACCCCTTACATGGTGTTTAGCCATCTTTGCAGTTTTGTTATTGTTCCCTGGTGAAGGTTTTGGCATACCAAAGGGCACATCCTTTGGACTGGCGCTGCGAAGGTGCGTGAGCATCCTGTAGTGGGCGAGTTTGGTGCATCCCTGTTGCTCCATGTTGACTTGGGGACCGGTCTCCTCCAGCGCTTTCATCGAGCGGCAGGGATTTGTCCTAGAGCGTGGGATGTGTCTGGCTGAACTGTGGGCTGCCGACTTCACTGAGATGGCCCCAGCTCCTTCGGTATCGGTGGCAGAGAATAGGTGTTTTTGGGTTACGATTCACCAAGATCCACTTTGGATGTCTGCTCCGGGCAGACACAGACCATGTGCTGGAAGGGACTCGTTCCTCCCACGCTGCTGGAGTCTCGCTGCCCCGCTCAGCCCACGCCGTAGCTGTCTCCATCTGGCTGAAGGGATCCCACAGAGACTTTCGCTCCTTCTGAAAACAAGCTAGGTTGGGATTTTAGATATATTGGGATTTTTTTTTAGCATTGTTTGCATGTGGCCTACTGGGGAGGTCCTGCTAAACAACAGATTGCAACATATGGTTTCATTAAAAAATAAAGCCTGCTTATAGCTTAAAGACAATAAATTTTTGATTGTCGGATTGAGTTTGTGTGATACAAAGGATACTTCACACGACACAATAAAAGTGATACCATAGTTAAAGATAACTGTAGGGAAGTCTCATTCCTACAGTGTTGAGGTAGGGTGTCAATACTCAGGGAGTGATCAAATCTCAATATTCAGTGGTGGCTTATGGAGCACTTGATTTTTTGGGCACCTGAAACACTTCAGGTTTCTCTTTTGGGACTGCTCAACTGGGATAAGGCATGTGCTTTGTGTTGCTGAAATCACGGTCCAGGATGGCCAAAAAAAGGAAACCCTGAAGAGAATCATCTGAAAGTGATTGCCACACCACTGGTGCAGGGGTGGCGCAATCCTTCCCTGGTATCCATCTGGCACGATGAGAGCATGATGGTCCCTTTTCTCATAGAATCATAGAATGGTTTAGGTTGGAAGGGACTTTGCAGATCATCCAGTTCCAACCCCCCTGCCATGGGCAGGGACACCTCCCACTAGACCAGGTTGCCCAAGGCCACGTCCAGCCTGGCCTGAAACACCTCCAGGGATGGGGCCTCAACAACCTCTCTGGGCAACCTGTTCCAGTGCCCCACCACCCTCAAAGTAAAACATTTCTTCCTAATGTTTAATCTAGCAGAGCGCCGAGGGTGTCACATGTTTTCTGTGCAGCCTTTAACGTTAAACAAAAAAAAAACCCCAACAAACAAACCCAAACCAAAGCAAAAAAGTAAACCAAAATAAACCAAAAACTTCTTTCAGCTCTGTGGCATCTTCCTGTGATGGGGATGGGGACTGTGCAGCAGAGGAGCAAGTGACGGTTTTATAACAGATTGTCTGAGAGTTTGTGTGTCTGGAGATAGAGAAGGAGATCGGTTGGAGAAGAGAAATGCGGAGGTGACAGCTGGTTAGGGCTTTTGAAAGAGGGTCTCAAAATATGCCCAGTGTCCTTAGTAGGAGGCACGTAGCCATAAACACCAAGTGAGCGGCTGGCACAGTCCCTGCGGTGATTCAGCTCAGTGAAACTCAGCCAAAGAAGGGGAAAAAACAAAAGGCAATGAAAGGAATTCAGAGAAAGTCCAGTGAAATTTGGAATGGAAAGAAGACAGTAATGCAGGAAATCCTGCAGTGAACAAAACAATTACATGTCATTTATGGCGATGTAAAAATAATGTTTCATTTAGCAAAGACCAGCCGCAGAATATACTGTAAGGCTAAAGGTCGTTCTGCTGCTTGGGGTTGCTTTACAATCCTCTTCCTTGTCCTTGTCTGAGTGTTTTAATTAACCTTTTGTGCCCTGATCCCACATCTGCTCTTCATTCTTAGCCGTGCTTGTATGGAGTTGTGATCCTGATTAGCAGCGCAAAGCAGAACTGGAAGGGAGAGGGTTCCAATTAGTCTTTGTCTCCACACAAGTGAGCTCCTTCTCTAGCTACCCATTTTTTGCCGTAACATTAAATTGTTTCTTTTTAATTTAAGGAATGAAGATAAAACCTTGCCCTGTGAATTTGTAAAGGCTCATTTACAGGGAGCTGTAGTAAAATAACACATGATCTGTGGAATAAAAATAATGATTTAATTCCAATGAGCAGTGTGACAAGACGGTACAATGCGGATGCTTTGCCACCATGTATTTTAAGTTACTCTCTTCTGACACCATAGTACTCGCACTCCTCAGTCTGTGATTTTAAATTGCGGGTCCTTAGTGCTCAGCAATAACTCCTGGCGGCTGCCGGAGCAGCCTGAGCGAGCGCGTGTGGCTGCAGAACCCCGAGCATGGCCAAGGTGTGCTGGTGCGGAAACGGCGAGGGAGGCGAGACCTTGGTCTGTGTTCACAGACTGTGAACTCGAAGGGAATAAAAACCTGGTTGAGCAGTTTGCGGGGTTAGATCTTACAAAGCAAGAGTGAAGGTGTGAACAGAGAGAGATGAGGCTGGGCATGCTTAACGGTGACAAATAACGAGGGTTTTTTGCTAATGTAGCTTGTTTCCTCCGAGTTCAAGGTGACATCACTATATAACTCAGGAACATCAGGTAAACAAATCCTCTGGGCTTTTAACAGGTAGTTTTTGAATGATTCAGCATCTGGCCTTGTGGCTCAGGGCTTCTTTTACTTTTTGCCTTGTGCTTCCTCTTAGTCAGATCCCTGATTCCTTAGAAATCTGTCCCCTGGACCCTTGCATTGGCTTCATTATCTGGAAGGCAGTTCTGTGGTCTGGTATCCTTGGAAAACAAAATACTCTTGGAAAATGAGATTCCTACGCTCACCTGCTCTAACTCCATCCTCATTAAGATTATACATAAGTGCCTTGGCTTTGTAGCCACCTACCCAATTTATTTGGAGCAATGTTCAGTTTTGGTTGCAAATTGCTTCTCCTAACCACCCAGCACTCATGGCCCACTTCCCAGTATGGTGAAGAATATAATCACTGCTTTACTGGTGATAGCCTACCAAGTTGAAGTCTCACCAGCAGCTCAGAGCATACAACAATATAAAAGTATTTTCCTAGTGAAACCTGCTTCCCTGTGCCACAAGCACTGGGGTCAGGGCGCCAAAGAGCCAAAGATCTGCTTGGGCGGTTCTCCATCGTCCATCCAAAATCTGGCCTCTCTCTGCACTGACCTGGTGTGAACATGGGGTCCTTGCTTGCAGGCTAGAGGAGCCAGCTGAAGGGGGGCAGTTGGGTCAGGAAAGCTGAAAAGGGGACCTACAGGACCTACAAAAGGGGCTCTGTGGTGAGGAGGAATCAATCTCTAAGAGGGACCAAGCAATGCAGGAGGGGGTCACTGTGGTTGCTCCCATACAGTTGCTTGTAGAGAGGGGAAAGAACCTCCTTCCCTCCATCCCCATCACAGTTACCTGCGTTATTTTCTGCTAGAGGCTCAGGCTGAGGTTGAGTCAGAGCCTTGGGTGAGCAGTCTTTCCACTCAGGCACTCTGTCATGCAGAAATGTTTGGCCATCTCTTACGCCTTCAGTAGTTTTCGTTTGGTTTTTTAGTCTAATGTTTTCTGTTCCGTGCTGCTGAGCACAGAGCATCCCCTTTGGTGTTCCTTCTTGGTGTTTGAGCTCTGGGACAAGAGCCAGGAGTCAAGGGGGTGGGTGAACCAAGCGCTCTTAATCATAAGCATCCCAGTCCAGATGGGAAGCCATCATAGCTCAGGGAAAGCGGGATAGCAGGAGCGCAGCCCTTCCCTGCAGTGAAAGTGATGTTTGTGGCTGCTGCTTTGGACCTGCTCTGTGGCCATTTCCACTGTGTTCAGTAAAATACTGCCTTTTGATCTGTTGATTTTTGCTTCTTTCTATAGAAGAAAGAGGCCATGAATTTGCACTCCCAAATTTTGCAATGAAACTGTATTTTCCTGCAGAGCTGCTGTGCGGTTTATGGAAAGGTTGGCACTTCTGACTTCCAAGCTTCCATGTTTGAGGAGTTACTGCCTCTTGTGAGTTGTCCACAGCCCTAAACCCTGTTTTCCACTGATTTCCCCTCAATATGTAGCTTTAGTGTCCATTTTTAAGTGTTGCTGTTTAGCCAGGGACCCACAGTCAGCAGCAGCCTCCCCTCATTGATGTGAGTGGATCAGGAAGGAGCTGGTTTTCAGCCTCCCCTTGCACTAAAGCATTTAGGGATGTCCAGGTGCTCTGAGGATGAGATTACCTTCTACATCATAGAATGGTTTGGGTCGGAAGGGACCTTAAAGATCATCCAGTTCTAATCCCCTGCCAAGGGCAGGGACACCTCCCACTAGACCAGGTTGCTCCAAGCCCCGTCCAACCTGGCCTTGAACGTCTCCAGGGATGGGGCAGCCACAGCTTCTCTGGGCAACCCCGGCCAGGGGCTCACCACCCTCACAAGAAAGGATTTCTTCCTGAGATCTCATCCAAATCTCCCCTCTTTCAGTTTAAAACTTAACCTCTGGCTCCACTCCCTGATCCAGAGTCCCTCCCCAGCTTTCCTGGAGCCCCTTTAGGGACTGGCAGGGGCTGGAAGGTCTCTCTGGAGCCTTCTCTTCTCCAGGCTGACCAACCCCAACCCTCATCCTGTCTTCAGAGGACCATCCCATGCACAACCCAGGGGAGGTGTGTGAGACTCAGCCAAGCTTGGTTTGGTCCACTCTGCATGCAGAGAAGTTCAGGGAAGGAGCATGGTGGGTGGTGGAATGATCTTGTGATCACTCTGCTCCGTCCTATCCCGCCCCACATGCACAGTCAGTGCCTGTAAAATTGTGCTGCATCAGAAAGATTTTCCTACTGCAAACCCATTTGTTCCTCTCCCTTTTTTGGTTTACGGAGAGCTTTTGTGCAGCATTCCCAGCCTGCTTCCACTCAGGTGGCTGAGCCAGTCTGCAGCCTGCGGAGCCATTCCTAATTCTACTTATTTCTTTATTTTTGTTAAAAATGTATTTATCCTGTTGGTGGATGTCATCATTTTTCTATGTTCACTCTGGCATTTTGTCCATTACCTCTGGAGTCTGCCTGCAGGAAAGAATTAAACAGCTGCGTCTCCTGTAAAAAAAAAAATAAAAAAAAAATCAACCACTAAACAAACTTTGAATCAGATAAATGGGGATGCTGCGCTGTGCATCCGTCCTGCTCTCATAATGCACTCTCCCAATTTATTCAGTTCCAGCTTCATCCTTAAAGGAGACCACCTACTTAATTCAAACCCTCTGGAGAAGTTCGCAGCCTGATGAACAGGGCAGCAGGATTAATGAAGAGTAATGGCTGGGAAGGCAAAGCAGGAGCAGCGGCTGATGTGGCTCAGACTCACAATTATGTTGCTTTCAGATGTAACAGCTGTGGCTGGTGTTTTCCCATGTTTGCAGCATTTTTCATAGCAGTAAAGAGAAGGCTGAAGCGCCTTTATGAACATGAAGGGGTCAGGATCCGCTGGTGGGGTCAGCCCTCTCCCCTGTGGAGATGCAGTTCTGCACGAAGCCTGCAGTTCTTGGCATGTTACAAGTCTCCCCTAAATTGTTTTTGATCAGGGATTTTATCTTGTTTGCACATCAAGCCTTTCTTAACCTGCAAAATCCTCTCAGTCCTCACGGATATTCCAAAGATAGCCTTGTCCTTACACATCTCCTTCCCATCAGCTCTGCTGGTGGCTCTGGTCACAGCATCATCTTCAGAGCTTCAGGGCATGTGTCAGCCCGGAAAGGGGACATGATGGCCTGTCCTCAACTCCCTGGGTTTCACTAAACCCCAACTGTCCCAAGACCCTGAGCTTTGGTAAGGCTCCTACCCCAACCTTTCACGTCACCACTGGTCCTGCTTGTTTCCAGATCTGTATTTTACTGCACTTGGTTGGGTGACAGCAGCTTGGTTTTACGCTGCTAAGCACTGCTATATCATCGAATGGTTTAGGTTGGACGGGACCTTAAAGATCATCCAGTTCCACCCCCCTGCCCTGGGCAGGGACACCTCCCACCAGACCAGGTTGCTCCAAGCCCCGTCCAACCTGGCCTTGAACCTCCAGGGATGGGGCAGCCACAGCTTCTCTGGGCAACCCCGGCCAGGGGCTCCCCACCCTCACAGGCAACAATTTCTTCCTGAGATCTCATCTAAATCTCCCCTCTGCCAGTTTAAAACCATTCCCCCTCCTCCTATGGCTCCACTCCCTGATCCAGAGTCCCTCCCCAGCTTTCCTGGAGCCTCTTTCAGATACTGGCAGGGGCTGGAAGGTCTCCCCGGAGCCTTCTCTTCTCCAGGCTGAACCCCCCCAGCTCTCCCAGCCTGTCCTCCCAGCAGAGGGGCTCCAGCCCTCCCAGCATCTCCGGGGCCTCCTCTGGACCTGCCATGTGGAAACAAAGGACCTACAAGGTGCTGGGTGTTTATTTTCCTGAAGAATCTTCTGCAGTAAACAAGTGGCCTTCATGACAGGAAAACCCAGTGATCCTGGGTTTCTTCCAGTCCTTTTCCTTATTTTCAGCTAAAGAAAGAAGACCGGTTTGGGTCTTGAAGAGGCTTTTAGACTGTTTTGCACCATCTCTGCTGCCACCTCACTTAGGCCTGGCTTTAGCCAGCTCCAGAAAATCAGTTGATCTTAACTGCGCCATGTTGGCAGAAATGAGGTGTTCTGAGAAGATGAACAGCCAGAAGGATTTGTCTTCATGCATGTTTGGCACTCGAGTGAGCGTCTGGGAGCGTGGAAACAGAAATTCAGATGTGTAGTGGGTATTAAGGCATAAAATACGGCAGCACAAAATACAGACTAACTCCCCATATTTTCTCTATGTCTTATCTCTGGCACTTGCGTCTTCAGCATTTCTCTCAAAAAACCGTCTTGTGATGTGAGCGTAATGAAAAGTCTTGTAGCAACATGAATATTTTTAGGTTTCATTCTTCTTGTGAAATAAAATTTAAGAAGAAAGAGGTAGAAAGAGAGAGCGCGAGCGAGTGAAGACCCTGGAGTCACCTATAGATCTGTTATTTAAGCTTGTGTGAGTTTACGGGCAACCTTTTTTTTCAGCTTGAGAGACCGTTCCTGATTGACAGACTCCTGACTTAGGACTCGGGAACCTTGGTTGCCCCCTGACCTCCAGCCTTTTGGCTAATTAATTATGCCTGGCTCAGTTTGCCATATGTAAAATAGGGATAAGAGTGCTTAATTTCCCCCATAAAGAATTTAGAGCGCTACTGTTGGGGCATGCATGAGACAAGGATTTATAACTTTAAATAAATTGAATTGCAGCCAAGTTTTTCATTGCTGCTGTAATTGTCCTTAGTATATGGTGGGTTTTATTTTTTTACACCGTACTAAGAGCTTGTTAGTACTGCTTTGACATCTATGCTATTAAGCACAAGAGAAGTAATTGATTGCTTTTATTTAGACCTGCTCCTCACACAGATGATTTTTCTTTGTTAGGTTGTGCTTCGGCACGGTGCATTAAAAAGCTGGATTTCCAGAAATGCTGTCTTTAGTGGGAGTAATTTTTCAGGAGAACACCAGGCCCACGGTGAAGCTGAGCGAATATTACCAGGAGCTGCTGCCGATGAGCAGGGCTGGGCTGGCAGTTTTGGAGGATCTTCTGATGCTGTGTTTTTAAATCCTTATTCTGTGAGAGTGCCTAAAGGCATCATCAGGACGTTTTACTTCAGCTTTGTTATTTTAACTCTTGAGGGAGGCTGCGCGTTATGTAAAAGTCAAAAATGATAAAGCCAGGGCAAAAACCAGAATGAAATGGAACTTGAAAAAATTTGACCTACAAGAAATTTTCTGACCTCATCAAAAGCAGAGGCGTAATGACAACACCAAACGGTTTTTAGAGTATTTCATTCCATGGCAATATTGAGATTCTGGCTTATTATTCCAATTTGAGTGGAAACTTAATGCTGAATTATTTCACTTTTTCGCAGCAGGAGACATAATATCAGCTGTAGCTCTGCATGCTTTTGTAAACTGGACCAATAGTCCAATTTTTAGGAATCTATTCATAATTGTGTCTGCCCCCTCTCTGCAAATCACTTGTAAGAGTGCAGATAGAGATTTAAAATAATCACAGAAATAACATCCTGGGTGCTTTGATCACAGACAGACACAGACCTTTGCTGCTGAACTCCAGCAGCCCGCCTCCGATTTCAGTGCCATTGTAAATGAAAGGATAGTGAGGTTAATTACACTTGAGGATAAAAATTCATTGATAATTGGGGGCATTTCTTGCCATGGATATCAAAGCCTTGCAAACACCCAAATGCGTGTGCGGAGAGGGACGCTAGTAAGAAGAGTCATATTGCTTATGAACTGCGTTTGATGGGGAGCTGAGATAACCTTTTGCTTCTCCACAAAACACTGAATTTAATCCTGCTTTATGTATAGCTGTTTCTCTTTCCTGCATAGTGTTCGCGTACGCAGCCATTTTTGGTTAGACGCTGACTACATACTTTAATTAGTGAGCAAGACCAAGTGCTGAAGAAGAGGTTTATTGGGGTGAAATCCTCCTCTGATCCATCCCGGGGGAGATGATCTGGAAAATAATGTAATTTTGAAGAATAGTTTCCTTTTCCCTTTCCTTGTCCATGTGGCACACAGGAAGATGATCCATGCTCTCTGTGGCAGGCCATTTCAGTTCACAAGGTCTAGCGTGAAGATCTGCAGGTAAATCACCCATGTTCAGGGACGCTTGACTTTGATAAGTCTTATCAGGGAGCACCTGATGTCTGGAGCAGATTCACTGTGTGAATCTCTGTGTCAGCGGCATGTGGGAAGGTCTGTGGTGCAGATCCAAGCCTGAGGCTTGCACGGGATGAAGGTGGAAGCTGCCGAGTCGTGAGTCTTTTAGCTGTGGCTGCTGGAGAATTAATTTTGGGTCAAGGCAGGGAGCAGCCTGGCTTGGTTCTCCTCTCCTAGAAGATTGCCTGCATCCCTCCTTTTCCCTGCTTTTGCTCTAACCCTTGCCCAAAGCCATCCTTCCCATGGGTAAGATTTCTTCCAGTGTCGTCCTTCATTTGTTCTTCTCTCAAACTCTTTTCCATGGAATAAGTGTTCTGCTTTTTCTGCCCAGACACTCTCCAACATCATGTCCAAACAACTAAATGAAACCCCCCCCACCTTGTTAGGTACCCAAGTGGAGGAAAATTTATGTTCTGACTTTTCTAAAGCAAGAAGGAAAGCATCAATGTATTTTTCTAGCATATGGAGAGCAAGGTTTGCCTGAATTACACAGGTCTTGTACTTGATCTTATGTTTGGTCGTATAGAAAACAAACTAAAATATTAGGTTGGCCCAAAATGTCTAAAAATACCCTCTTCTGTGCATGGGTTTCACACAGGTATATTCATGCAAAGGGATTTATTTGTTGAGAAAGAAATGATTGCAAGGTGGGTTTTTGTCTTGCATTTTATTTTCGTTTATTGAATGAGCTGTAATTCGTTTAATTAGTTATGACTGATTGTATACATGTTCTCAAACATACAAATACATGCCAATGTGTACATGCCAAGGTGTATCTATGCGGCCATGCTTTGTTTTGTAGTGAAGGGAGTTAAGAGACAATGAAAGAAGCTAATGAATAGCAGGAAAAGAAAACTAAAGCCTAGATATCTAAAATACTCTCCTTTTGTACCTAGGTCACTAACTTAATTTTCTTCCCCAATTGAATAGATTTTAATTTCTAGGAAGTCTTTCAGATATCTTGAATCTTTGTCAAATTATCATTATCTTGATTTATTAGCTTCACAAAAAACATTAGCTCCACCACACAGAGAAACCAATAACATCTAATGGAAGCCTTTAAACAATTCTTTCTGCTCAAAAGGGAGAGTGTAATATACAGCACTGAGTCTAATTTTCATTAATTTGTGCCTGAGCAAAGAGATCTTTTTTTATGGACTAGGAGACTCACTTTATAATGTGCACAGAACTGAAGACATTTGGAGGGATGAGAAGCCAATGCCAATGTCCTTTCACTTGAGGAGAGGTGAAATATCCTTGAAATATCTTCTTCTTTTTTCCTGCCAGCGCCTATCGCTGTAGAACCGTAAGATGATCTTGAACCGGGTTTGGAGAATGATAGACTGGCATGGCTCCTCCAGAGTTGAGAGCATTAGGAGTTTGGCCATGGTGTGGGGTGTGATGGGCACAAGGTCTGGTGATTTTGATTTAGGAAGAGTGAGAAATCCGAAGTCTCGTCCCTGCTCTGTTTCTCAAAAATACATTTTGGTTTTGTACCAGATGAAACCTTGACAGATGGAGAGGTATGAGCTGCTCTCTGAGTGGCTCCAGAGCCTGGCAAGGACCTGCCAGCCAAGTTGGTCAGGAAGCATGACTGCATGGTGGTGGTCCCCTGCCTATGAAGGCCAGTCTGGTACCTCCTAGTGCATCACGTTCAAGAGCAATTAAGCTTCTGCAGTTATTGGTATTGCTGAGCGTTGCCCCACCTGGGCAGTTATGGGCTTCCTGTTACTTAAATAAAATATCAGTGATGCTATACCTGACTCCAGGTAGTTCAGCTTCATAAATGAAAGGTGTTGGCTTGCAAAGATAAGATGGGTCCAGCAGTGTGGATCCTAAGTTATGGGTGTGGATGCTCCTTTCTCACAAAGACCAAGTGCCTTTCGCAGACCCTCAGTCTTGGTAATCAAGTTGGACTCCATCAGCACGCGCATCTTGGTGCTGCCATCTGCCTCTCAAATTCCCTGGTGCTTTCTGTTGATAAAAACTAAGGTAACACAGACCCATTCATTCATTCATACCCCCGTTTGCTGCTTCGTTCCCTGCAAGGCAGCGTCTGAAAATGCGCATCACTTACCTGTCATCCCTCAAGAAAAATATTTCTGTTGTGGTTGAGCATCTGTTACAGCTTTATAAATTGCACACCTTGTTTGGAGCATAGCTTACTGTAATGACTTTATTTGGTATGATGATATCAGTATAAGAAGTGATATTTCTTGCATTGCAGTACATTCAGTGTTACGGAGCGTGCTTGCAGTGTGGTAGGCAGCAACTCTGGCATATTCAATCTGTGCAAAGGTCACGTTGGCAACTGCTGTTTGGCAAAGTATGTGATTTATTTTTGGTATAAATACCCAGATTTGTTTCATAATTATAAAAAAGTATCTGAAAATTTACAAAATACATAAGATGAAGAGTAATTGAATTTGTATGTGCCTTTTCCTACCCTCCCTTCTTTCCTTTCTTCCTGGAAAGATTTTAAACCCAAAGCACCTTCTGGCTATTAGTTCCTGCTGTTTCAGGTTCGAATCTTCTGTGTAAATATTTCATGTTTTGTCTTTGCAATATGTATTTTTCAAAAAAATCCTTCATTAAAATTTAAATTGCAGTCCTGAGTATAATTTACTTTGCATATTTGGCATACATGAAACTCTGTTTAGCATAGCTTGTGCAGGCTCTTTCTCTGCTTTTAGGATATTGGATGAGGATGTATGTGGCAAGTGATTATTTCTCATTTGCCAACTGCAGAATTTTTATAAACTCTTTCCAAGCATCTGGCTTTTTGACACAGCTGCAGACAAGAACTTGGACATGATAGACAGGTTTTAATTCATTGTTGCGTTTAAAATTGCCCCTGTGAAGTTAGTAAACCTAGGAGCAGGGTTGGAGCTGTTGAGTTTTATGCCATGTTTTTTTTTTCCTTTCTTTTAATTTAAGTAATAATCCTTCTCTTAACAGCTAAGTCTGCAAGTCAACTCTAGAGTAATACCAGCTAGAATATTATCTCTTATTCTCCCAGACAGCATATAATAAATAAATAAAGCCCCTTTCCAATTCTTTTACCTTAACTAAAAAAGCAATCTGCTATAAATGGTATCCGTAGCCAGGTATTGCACAGCTCCTGGCTTCATCAAGACTTTGATACTTAGTAAGGCAGAAAGAGAAAATAAAGCAGCACTTCTGAAGCTGAAATAATCCTATTTTGGAAGGATCCTTTTGTTTAATAACCCATATGGTTTCATTAAGCACAATTCCGTCACTCAGTTTCTGCTGTCAATGAGATTATCCTGTGTGGCTTCTGCAGTTCAATTGCAGCAAAGTAGAGAGCAAAGCATATATGCTTTGCATTGGTATTACTGCAAAGAGGCAAACACAGCTGCATTCCCCCGTGGACATCCCGAGTCACATCAATCTTCTTGGGAAGCAGCAAACCTCTGCCCAGTCCAGGGGTCAGCAACCATCTGGAGGTCTTGCTGGAGATCTGAAGGTTGTTAAAAGGTGACATTGAGCTGCAGGTCTTGGATTTTACTGATTGTTCTCAGCCTTTTATGTGGAAAAGTGGTAGGACAAGTAATTGCTTAAGATGGTTTGAATTCATGGCGTTCCTCCTCTGTGCTGCACTTCTAATGGTCTCACCCAGAAGCACAAGTTTGGGATGGAGGAGGCTGTCCCTGTGGCAACACACACTCAGTTCGGTCCATGGCTTGTGGTTGTGAAATATATGAACTTCTTGTGTCATTAAGGGACAAGGCTACATCTTGGGCACCTTATGTAGGTCTTGGAGAACAGTAATCTCTTGCGGATGTACATGAAGCTATGATTAAGCACATCCCAGAGGTGCCCATTTCACCCTGCTGATGGGAGGTGGAGGTAAATCCTTGTTGGGACCTCCAGCTGTAGCTCCTGGTGCTTGGGGCACGTGCAGGTTAATAAATGCACTAATCTGGCCTCGTGCCCTCTCTCTACCCTTTTCATGGGTAATTTCACATGTACTGTTGTCGCCTCTTGCAAGCAGAGACCACAACTTCATTGGAAGGAGAGGGCTGGTGTGAGAAGCAAGGTGACCTCTCTGACAGAGGAACGGGCTGGTGAGACTGGACCAAGCAGAAAGAGGAGACCTGGAGAGGAGACTGGAGTGAAATAACCGGAGTAGGCACTTGGTGAAGGCTGATGTTGAGGGATGAGCAGGTTCCTCTGAAAGTTTCTTTCTGTATAGATGCAGCCAAAAGGCACAGGCAGAGAGGGAATATTATGGCCCTTGAAAATGTCTTCTTGAGGGTATTAATTGAACATTGTGGGAGGAGATGGCCAGAAGCAGGGACATTCTCTACCTATTTCATGCAGTCATTACGTAAACCTCCGTTTCATTAGCCTGTTTTCAGGGACAGGATTTTGGGTTAGATGGCTCCGATCTTGGGTCTGACCCAGAATGGCTGTTCCTGGGGCAGATTATCCCACCAGCAGGGATGGCGGAGGATGGGACTGTGTGAACACAGGGAGAGTGAACTGTTTAGAACGTTATCCTTATCCTCAAATTGTTGCACTGGTGGCGATGGGGCACGTGTAATAGAATTTTCTGTTCTGTATCCAAGTTTAGACTGAGAAGCAAAGAAGAGAGATGAGAGAGTTTAGTGCTAGTGCGTAACTGCTTTACTATGAAGAAACCTTATAGACATCAAAGTCTTCATGGTAAACTTCCCCAGTGCTTTGTTGCTTGATCTCCTGGCTAGGATGCAGTGGGTCTTCTGCTGCTGGTGCTCATGCCTCGCTCTTTAAGACGGGGGAAGTTTGGGAGGGCTGTGATTTATCACCTGCGTGCAAGCGCACCCCTCTCCCCTGCACACAGAACGACTCTGAGAAGCTGGTTAAATCAGCAAGTCAGGGGGTCCCTGAGGATTTGGTTGTCCCATTGAAGTTGTCACGCTTTTGCTTAGTGCTTCCCTGCCAAGTTCTGTACAGGAGCTGCCACCAGCTCCCCTGGCGCAGCGGAGGTGACGATGCTTTGCTGCAATTGTGGGGGGGGGGAGGGATGAGCTTGCTCTACCCCCAGCCCGTCGCCCCCATCTCTGCTACCCTGCAGTGGGGCACGGTGACTCTTGGGATTTTTTTTTGTTGTGGAAGAACCAGCACCTCTGCAAGCCCTTGGGGCCGTTGTTATGGTTTGGGTTTAATTGTGTGCGTTACTGCTTAATAACAACTCCTTCCCTTGGGCAGGGACCTGTAAATCTCATTTATTGTTCTTCTTCAATACTGTTGTTCAGGCTTTGTGTGTTTTGGGTAGGGAGGAATCTCTCTACCCAAAACTATGGCCTCTTTGCAAAAGGAGAGGCCAATATTGCCCTGCAATAGGAAGCTAAAAAGCCGCTTCTCTGCCTCTTATCCACCTTGTTTTATCACGATGCGGAAAGATGTTTGGAGAAAAAAAACTTTTTGGTGTGTTTTGTACAGCGCCTGGCTCGTTCTCCTCTTACCCCAGTTCTTTAGGGGTGCAAGGCATTTCTGCCACAAGCATGAAAGGCGGTGGTGCCCTAAGAAAATGAAGGAATGTTCTTAACGAGTCCTGAAAGCACAGATCTGTATTTTGCACATGTGAAAGCACCCGTGGTTCAGACTCCCTGGAGCTCTAAGGAGCGCTCAAATACAGGGCCATGCAGAGGAGCTCAAAACGTGCCAGAAAAGAGCTGAGCGATGCTTTTCCGACACTTCTCTTTGGAAAGGAGTTTTCCTTAATGAGTTATGAGTGACGCAGGAGACTCAGGGGGAGAAAGTAGTCACTAAATGTTGACGTTTGTTTGTAAATCCTTATGTAAGGGCTAGTGTATAAGCACATAAAGATGATTTGTGCTACATGTTTGGGAAGAAATCACCACTTTATTTATATTTTAATTTGTTTAGACTGAATTTCTTTACAGTTATTCACAAACCCAGACTCCACTATGTAGGCACAGGTGGGAAGTATTGATTTTAGTGCAGCGAGTGTAAACATGTTTTGGTAATAAATAAACTGTTAAGGTTGGCAGACGAGAGGGAACCTGGTTGTGTTTATCCTGGCGACTCAGCTGCGCAGTCAGGGGCAGGGAGGGGAGGCAGTGGGACAGGCATGGGATGGGAACCCACCATGGTTCAGTGGGGGGTGCTGCCCATTTCTGGGGTCTCCTGAGTTGGCAGAAATAGATACACAATTGTGTATAGCAAAAAAAAAAAAAACCAAACCCAAAGGCGTTTATAAAAAAGTCCTGCTGCTGGTTGGGGATACCACGGGTTTCTCAGGATTCCCAGTTAGGACCTGGATGCCCAAGCCCTGAGCTTGTAGCTTCCCTGAAGTCCCACAAGGACCCCATGCGAGGTGACATTCAGTTTTTTTCCAAAATCGTCACCTCTCTGACCTTATGTTTCAAATCACTCGGCTTGCTCGGTTTGCCTCCTCTCCCTCTGGGTGTATAATTGATATCTCATCCTATAGCTCTGATTGATATGTCACAGAATTAAATGCTCTGCATGGCCAGGTAACTGGAAATAGATAGCAGTACTCCAGCCGCTGCTTCGGAATAATGAAATATTTTGCTCTGAGAATAACTGGGTTAAACGTTCAGGTTTTCAAAGCCTGGCACACAGCATTAGGACATAGAGATGTTTTATTTTAATTGTTTGAATTATTCTTCACTGCTCTGGGGTCATTCACCTTCAGGCAGAAGCTCCTCTCCTGCAGCTGGGAGGTAGTTTGGGCATTCCTGTGGGGCTGGGGTGACGTGGGGAGGTGTATTGTCCTGGGGTCAGCCCAGTTGCATTGACACCACACCGGATTTTTTCACCTCGATCGTATTCTCTGCTACCTTGAACATCTCTGCTGCCGGTCCAGCTGTGCAGGGCAGCTGCGCCTGTGGTTTCTGGGAGGAAAACCGTTTGCATTTGTGGGGCCAGAAGTCATCAGCAGCAGCTGGCGGTGCGCAGGGCTCTGCAGTTGCTGTGCAGGAATGGCCCGAGCTCCTCGTTCTTCCCCGACCCCGGGGAAAGTGCTCACTTCTTCCTCGTTCAGCTGGAATAGCAGTGACCCACCATTAACCTCTTACTCGCTAACGATTTATTGGAGATACTGCAGAGGAGAACGCTGCTTTCAGACTCCTGTAATGCTGATAGCCAAATGCTGCCTAAGCTGATATGAGGAAGGGAAGCAGGAGGAATTTTCAGAACTTTACTTGAGGAATGCAACCTGTCTTGGCAGAGATATGAGGCAGGTGGTTGAGGTGCACCTCAGCGTGGCTGTTGCTTTCCCCATGATAAGGAAAAAAAACTGGCAAGGCATCAGCTGGAGATGTGGCACGTTGCATAAATCACAGTGTCTGCAGGAGGGAGATGTGGTGCTGACAGAGGAGATGGGGCTGCAGAGAAGCTACAGCATAGAGATACCTCCAGGGAAGTCCGGTCCATAAGCCAGGAGACAGGGCTGGGCACAGGAACATCTAGGGAGCAGCTCCAGGTGCCCAAGCAGAAGGTGCTAAAGTGGGGGTCCCTCTGAGGCTGGTCAGGGCCACGAAGCCCTGTTGGTGCCCTCGGGATAATGGTAATGAAGATGGTCTTAGGGGAGCACACATGCTCCCCAAGACTGCAGAATCAGCTTTGGGATACACATTTCTCAAACCTTCACGGAAGCTGTGCAGTGGGACAAGACTTCCCAAAGGAGGGTGGACAGACACAGATGGGGGATGAAGCAAGAAATTTTCATTGTTGAGCAGGATGTGGACTTTCCTCACCAAAGCCAAAACTGGAGGCCACGACAGTAGATTGATCACCCAGATTTCCTTCCAACCTCCTGTTTGTCTCAGCTTGTCCTGTGTGGCCTTGAGAGCTTGTTGACCATCTCCCTTTGCTGCTGACAGCCCGATCCCCCCCTCTCCAGCAGCTCATGTTTTAGCTCTTGCCTGTGTTTTCTTTCAAGGCCTTGTGGACCAGCCAAAGCTCATTGTGCGGTTCTTCTGACGCTGAAGTCTTTCAGCCTGAGAATTTGCCACTTCAACCTGCTTCATCTCTTCAACCCTCATGCTGTTTTAAGCACCCGTTCCACATTATGGAGCCGTTTGCCTCGTGCTTGAACGTACAGTGCAAAAAAAAAAGGTTGTTGAGTTTCTGGACCACTGGATATTGTGGCAGTTACTGCTGAAAAATAACATAATTTGAGCTACTGCATTATTTTCTGCTGGCTGACTTTCCGGGAGGAAATCTTTCATGCCAGCAGCTGAGAGGAGAGATGTCGTGAAGATGGAGCGTGGCTTCCTCCATACCTGGAGCAGATGGGGTGATGGGGCTTGGTTCCTGCCACAAGTGTGGGCTTTACAAGGGATAGGATAAGCGCTAGGGCTGTAAATATCATGGAGGATGTTTCTTTCCCCTTGTTCTTCCTTGGGAGCAGATACTTCATCTGGTCTTGGGAGGGAGGCAGGATCCTAATTAAGAGCGTAATGATAGCCAGCTTGAAAAGTCGTCAGTCATGCCCCGAGTCCGTGGCTGTTGGAGCACAGGCATAAATTTAGGACTGGTCAGTTTATTTAATCCTGTGCTGCTGCTGTCTGCCTGATTTGAAGGTGGTCCCAAAGTAATAGCAATTAAATACAAAGATATTTAATGATCTGCATCGTAATCATGGAACATCTCATGGCAATGGCTTCTTCTGAAGGGCATGCATTAACCCCACAGTAGCAATGGACTTGCTGAAGGCCTAACACCCAGTTGCTAGGCTGGTCAGACTACGTAGGGCAGGATTTTAGAGGTATGCACACATGTGAGTTCAATTCCTATTGATTTGTTCTGGACAACCTGTTAACACAGGTTTCATGTCACCTCTCGTGGCTGTCAAGTGGAAGAGGGACCTTTCTTATGGCTCTCCAAACCCACGCTGGTGCTGTGCTCGGCCTTGGATGTGTCTTTGAGCAGCAATCCTGAGTGGTGCCTGTTGCTCTAGGCAGAAGGCAACCTCTTGGACATGCCTCCAGAAAGCGGTGGGTGCCCTGGTACCTGGGGAGGTGACCTGCGCACCGTGGGGAGGGCTGGCGTGCTCGTCATGCCCAACTCTGAGATGGTTAGGTGTAGAGAATGGACTTGGCATCTGATTTGATGCCCCCTCCAGCATAATCCCCATGTCCTCACCTGAGATACAGAAATCTATATTGATACTGTCATCTATACATAGACATATATGTTTACACACACATATATATCTCTTTTCCATGCTTACAGAGAAACAAATGGAGCTTTTTCCTCTTGACTTCATCTGCATGGTTCCAGTAATGACGAGAAAATATCTGGCTCTCAGAAGTCTCTGTGGTTTGGGGTAATTAATTGTGCAGAATGCACTTACTTGCATTGGAGAGGGATCATTAGGGTAATTGCAGCCTGGGTATGGGTGTACAGTTGCGTTACAGTGATTTTACGAGTTCTGAAGCTCATCTTTCTCTGCCCAGATCAGGACAGAGGTGACCCAACAGGAAAGTTAGAGAAACGCTGCAAAGACGGCACGTGTGGGTGCTTTCCATATTTGTGATTTGTCACACATACCAGTGGAAATGCTGGATTAGCTGCGCTAATCAAGACCTGGAGAATCTGGTTCTCTATTTCGGAGGAGCATCCCTTTTGTGTTAGTCTCTGAAGTTATTTCAACTTGCATTGACACAAATTAAACAGGAATCTTGCTGTCTATTGATTTTGTCAGCAATGTTTTTTTTCCCCTCCTGAAGTCATCTTTAAAGACTTTACTTTTATTAAACTAAATGCTGCCAGTTAACTAAAGTCTTTGTTTTTATAGACTCAAGAGAACAAGATCTAACATAAATTAATCATGACTTAATTGACTGAACTAATTCAAGTTCTCTCCAGTCCACTGCACAGCAATATTCCTGTCTTCCCAATGCTGTAACTGAAGGCTAAATGGTACATTGCTTTAACAGCATCAACTTTTTATATCTTTAACACAACATTTTTACTGTGGACAAAAGTTTTAATTTCCCTGGAATTAAGTCCACAAAACATTTTCACAGTTAGGAATGCTGAAGTGAACACCCCTTTTTGTAATGTGTATTAGAGCTGACTTCAATTTCTTCCTATTATCTTTTTTTTTTTCTCTGTGCGCGGACTAAATTATTTATTCGGTATTACTATTTCAAAGGAAAACCAAGCATTAATTCAATTTACAACAGTATTCTCTCACCCTACAGAGGGTAAAATGAAATGCAATGAATTGTTAATGCCGCCGATGTCAAGAACGCAATGCATTTAGCGAAGCTGGCTAAATCATTAATGCGAGGATCTCTCCCCAAAAAGGCACCACTGTCAGCCACCAGTGAGCCCAGTGCGTTGCTTTTGGGTTTAGCCCATGCGGCGAGTCTGGGGACAAACCCACCGGTGGTGTCCCACGTGGTGGAGCAGGGAGTGAGTTTGGGGCTGCCTTGTGGGAGAGTTTGCAAAGTTCAGAAGGGGGCAGGCTGTGATGCTGCTGCGATGGTCTTTCGAGGCGATTAACCACTGGCTCCAAAGAACACAGCGTGGAAACTTCCTCGCTGCTTCCTGGGTACCAGAAAACTTGGCAGACACAGCTTCTGCTCAGGATATTCGTGACTGACCCATGAGGCAGGGGATTTGAAGGACTATTCATAGAATCACCCAGGTTGGAAGGGACCTTTAAGATCATGGAGTCCAACCATCAAACCAACCCTGTCAAACCCACCCCTAACCCATGTCCCTCAGCACCAGGTCTGCTGGCTGGGAAATACCTCCAGGGATGGCGACTCCACCACTGCCCTGGGCAGTCTGTTCTGATGCTGGACAACCCTTTCCGTGAAGACATTTTTTCTAATAGCCAATCTAAACCTCCCCTGGTGCAACTTGAAGCCATTTCCTCTTGTCCTATTGCTTGTTACTTGGGAGAAGTGACCAACCTCCCCTGGCTACACCCTCCTTCCAGGGAGTTGTAGAGAGTGAGGTCTCCCCTCAGCCTGCTCTTCTCCAGGCTGAACAACCCCAGTTCATTGGTATTCATCGGATGCATTTGAATAACAAATCCATGCAAGGAAACTGCAGGTTGCTCGTGGGCTTTCCACTGCCAAAAGAGGCAGAATTCATCAAATAGGCTCCTCCTTGTCTAGTTTCTTTCTTCAGCTCTGCATTTTTCAGCTCTGCATTTCCCAGCACTACTTCTTTTCCTGCTTCAGAGCTTTAAATATCCCAAGCAATGGTGGGTGCTGCTATTATTTCCCTTAGGAGACTGTTCCTTAATCCAATAAATCTCTGTCAAGAAGAGGGGTTTTCCCTCTATCAGCCTAAACTTTTCATAGTTTTATTTCATACTGTTTTGCTTAGTTTTGCCCCTTAGCATCATCCATAATAATTTCTACCCCCTGGAAATTCAGAGAGTTATCATGTTGTCCCATTCCAGAATAACTCTCTTCTCTCTGGCGGAAGAACTGCGTGTTTTTCCTGGCTGAACTATTTTTTCAACTGAAAGCCGCATTTGATGTTAGTCTCTGTGTGTTCCCTCATTTCATGTCTTTTTGGTGACTTCCTCACAGCCTGTAGTCAACACAGCATGAATGTCTGGTGGTTCGCAAGAGCTCAGTGATGCAGCGGGCTCTTGAGTAGAGGTTTGGAGAAAGGAGTATCCAATTGTGCTATTTCTTAGTGGTAACGCTTCCCAAGTAGCTCCTGTGAGAAGGTGTCTCTCCTCGGTGCTGGGTGATTTGGGGCAGATGAAGGGGTTTTGGGTTGGGTTTTCAGTCACTGGCAGGGGGAGCGTGCAGACCTGGGAGCAGCAGCTGGGACCGCCGTAGGAACCATCCTGCTTGCGTCCTCTCAAGGCCTGGTGGCAACCTGCATGCTGCCCTGGGAACAGCTGAAAGAACCCTTCTTTAAGCAGATGTGGGGAGATTTTTCCTTAGGGAAAGCTTTTTTGCATCAAGCCTAGAAACTACATAATGGCTTAGACCCTGAGTGTCGGGAGCACTTATCCAGTGACTTGCTAATGGACTTGAAAAAGGTCTGAAGAAGCATTGTCCTTCAATGACAGAGGTCTCTTTTGCCATTAGCATCTACTCTTCCAGCTGGTTTATACCGCTATGTCTCTCAATTGCTTCTTTCTGTTCTATTAAGATGTTTCAATCAATTTATGTGGTACTGAAATAGCCAACAATGTTCCTCTGGGACCACAATGTCCACCATTGTGGTTGTGGTCAAAACTCACAGCTTTGAAGGTGGCTCCAGGCTTTGCTACCTACACCCAGCCACTGCCAATACTTCAGCTTTGCTCACAGGCGTCTACTGATGTCTCTTATGGATAAAACCTGTTCAAAATAATCTTGTTTTAGCTTTATGTTACTCTTTAAGCCATCTTTTCCTTTTCCAGATGTGGTGTAGAACAACCTGCACGCTCCTGGAAGGTGGTGAGGGAGGCATCCACCCATACATAAGTACAGCATCACAGCCTGAAGGCTTTTCCCCTGTTCTGTCTTCCCAAAGCTCCTCTGCATCTTTTCACACAAAGCTGGTGTTATCAGATTTGGTTTCAGAAGTCAGCGAAGCTGCAGCTGCTTGCACCAGTGTAAAAGTGACCCTTAGGAAGGGATTAATCTTCTGTATCTTCTTGAAGTGATGGGACAAGGGGTAATGGTATTAAAATAGAAGAGGGTAAGTTTAGATTAGATTATCAGGAAGAATTTTTTCACCATGAGGGTGGTGAGACCCTGGCCCAGGTTGCCCGGAGAAGCTGTGGCTGCCTCATCCCTGGAGGTTCAGGGCCACGTTGAACGGGGCTTGGAGCAACCTGGTCTGGTGGGAGGTGTCCCTGCCCAGGGCAGGGGGTTGGAACTGGATGGTCTTTAAGGTCCCTTCCAACCCAAACCATTCTGTGATTCTATGAAGTAGAGGATGTGATTAAAGAAAAGGAGAGACTCGTTGAGGGAGACACTCGTCCCACTTAACCTGACGTACAGCTGTGCACGGCTCCTATGTACTCTTGTCATCAGTCCCTGGGGTGGTCAGCAGAAATGAGGTGGCACTTCCAGGGGTGCTGCACTATCACTGTCCTGTTGTAGCCTGGGATGAGTCGCCTTTTGAAGGTGCCTCTCTCCACCCGTTGACTGCCTGCTTGTTGAGTAGCTTTGACCAGATGCTTAATTTTTGGTGAAGAAAGTCAGAAGGGATAAATCCCACCTTGTATTTTAGAGAGAAATGCATACAAACTCCACGAATTTTCACTAAATTACAGCTGTGTGCCTGTGCTGAGAGTCTGAAGCGAGAGATTTTGGCTTCTTGAAGCTCACCCAGGCTTTGAGCTCCTGGGTGCAGCGGAGTCAAGGTGTATAGGTTCTTTGGATTTGGGAACTCAGGAAGTGTTAAGTGACCTAAATTAATGTCACCTTTATAACTGTTTAAGCAGGGTCTCTAGAGCATTCCTTCATTGCTGGAAACCCTCATCCTGAGAAGAGATTCCTCTCCACCTTCCTCCCTGTGATAAAAAGACTCTGCAGGACCTCTCACAAATGCTCTGTTGATGCACACACAAAGCATTAGCGCGTTTAAGACAAAAAAAGTTAATGTACCGTACAGCCCCATGTACTGTTTAAACTTAATTTGATGAAACACTAACTACCAACAAATGTAAAAGGTCTGCAGTAAATATACATAGTGTTCTCCGTAATGAAAGTGTCATCATAAGGTATAATTCATTACAGGCTCATCACTTTGCTTTTATGTTTCAGGTCATTAATTGCTGATAAAGGTTACAACATAGAATGGATTAGGTGATAAAATTACATTTCAAAGTCTGTCCTTTTTCCTTTGAAGACTAAGGAATTTACATCTACAAAAGCAAAGCAGCATCCAAATATCTCAGAGCAGATGTAAACTATCGGCATTGTACTTCAATGCAGCTGCATGTAATGAAAACCTGAAATTGAATTTTAACTTAATAAAGTAGATTGTTTTTTAATTGAACGTTAGTTTTTTTCCTTGACTTGGAACGTTCCCACTCTTTAATTACGTTTCATCTAAGAGAAGAACAAATAAAATCAATTTATTTTCTGACGGTGAAAAAGGAACGTGCAGTATTTCTCAGCAGTTTGAAAAGCAGCTCCCCACACCTTTGGCAAATCTATTAAAACAATGTGCTTAAAGCAAGCAGTCATTTTTAATTAGAAGAGCTGCACTCTGTAAACAGCTTATATAGCAAGGCATCATATATATTCTCACTGCACGCTGCATTTTTTGGTGAGGGCAGCTATGTAATGTGAGATATGGGGAGAGAAAGCCATTCACAACGGAGTTCCTTGTGGAGAAAGCGGCTTTTTTATTTAACGCTGGGCAGGTGCCTGCCAGGGACATCCCAGCGCTGTCTGACCCCGGGGTCTCTGGTGTGTGTTTGACTCCTCCATGCACTGAAATTCCAGCCCTGATCCCACTTCACATTTACAAAACGGGGGAAAAAGTATTCCTTGAGTATTACCGCATTGACCCTGTTTTGCTGATAATGGAAATAAATTTCTGCAAATGCCTTGTTCTTCCCAGTGTGGCTGGGACAGCCTTCCTTTCCTCCGCTTTGATGCCTGGATCTGATTTTCAGGGTGAAAACAGCTGGGGCTGTACTTAGTGGGCTTTCCCAGGGACCAAACTGGGTTTTAGGAGGAATAAAACTTACATTTAGTGATAAATTTTTGAGAATGATGACGTTTCTGTTTTTGGTTTAAGACAGTTGCTTTTTTCTCTCCCTTGATTACTCTGTGCTGGTTTTTGGCATTATAACAAAAGGTGGGTATTAAAAAATCCCCTTACTCCAGACAGGTGGAGAGCAGGGAAATGGAAAAAGCAATACCTCTGCCTTTCCGTCACATTTTATGCTTTTTACTTGCTCTTTCCCTACTGGAAACTTTAAAAGAAGAAATAAGGATAGGAGGTTCCTGCTTTACTCTTTTTCTGTTGCTGATAGACTTGATAACGTATTTCCATTTCATGGGAAACTTTAATTTAAAAAAAAAAAGAATATTTTGATAGTAATAACATGTTTCTGTGGAGTGGGGAAACCAGAACATCTGGAAAGACAGAACAATGTTTTCTTTTGATTGTTTTGGGATGGTTTGCAGGCTGCTGCCCACGCTGCAGCCACCATGCAGAAGGGCAAGGAGAGATTTTTCAGCCCAGAAACCCCCCCGCATCCCGGGCTGCTTCCCCACAGCGTGGGCAGCAGGGCCAGGGGGGGATTCTGCCCCTCTGCTCCGCTCGGGGGAGACCCCACCTGGAATTCTGGGTCCAGCTCTGGGGGTCCCAACAGCAGAAGGACACGGAGCTGTTGGAGCGGGGCCAGAGGAGGCCCCGGAGATGCTGGGAGGGCTGGAGCCCCTCTGCTGGGAGGACAGGCTGGGAGAGCTGGGGGGGTTCAGCCTGGAGAAGAGAAGGCTCCGGGGAGACCTTAGAGCCCCTTCCAGTCCCTAAAGGGGCTCCAGGAAAGCTGGGGAGGGACTCTGGATCAGGGAGTGGAGCCATAGGAGGAGGGGGAATGGTTTTAAACTGGCAGAGGGGAGATTTAGCTGAGATTTTGGGCAGAAATTGTTGCCTGTGAGGGTGGGGAGCCCCTGGCTGGGGTTGCCCAGAGAAGCTGTGGCTGCCCCATCCCTGGAGGTTCAAGGCCAGGTTGGACGGGGCTTGGAGCAACCTGGTCTGGTGGGAGGTGTCCCTGCCCAGGGCAGGGGGTGGGACCGTATGGTCTCTAATGTCCCTTCCAGCTCTAACCATTCTGTCATGCCATGAGATGCAGGGACACCCCAAAACCACAGAGTCTGGTGCATCGCGGACACGGACATGCTCACAAACTGCTGGGGATGGATGTGAAGGGTGAATAAAACATATCTCCGGTGGCTTGGCAGCACCACTGTTCTCAGAGTTGCCCTCCTAAGGCTGTGGGTGCACCAAGCGTCTCTTCCCAATGGAGCAGGGGGTTGTGAGGGAGCTCGTGTCCTATGGGGTGTCCTCAAAATGATTTTAGATTATTGTCTTTCAGTGCAGCAGCTCAGTGGTGAAGACTGACAGGGTAGGAAAGGGCAAAAGGCACTCATTTCAGGATGGTATGTGTCTGAAATCACTCACAGGCTGAAAGCTCAAAAACTCCATAATGGGAAAATTTTTGGTATGATCCAAAACCGGGAGCAGTGACGTGTGAGGCTTTTGGGGTCTGAGAGTCCGGTAGCCCAGTCCCTGCCAGAAGCTACTTTCCTTCTCCCAAATTTATCTCCCACTCCTGGAGGAAATCCACTGAATGAACACTTTAGAGCTGGCTGCTGGGGCTAAAAGCAGAAAAAGCACAAACACTTTTCTCCGCTCTCCTCCACGCACAACCTGTGGCTGTGCCATGCTCAGCGTGGGCAGAGGATGATATTCGGTCCACCCAGCCTCTCTTTTAATGAGCGTGTACTTCAAAACTGAATTAACAGCTGAGGAGATGGGATTTTGTTGCTTCAGCCCAAAGGTGATTAAACATTTATCGACATGTCGAAGCAAACACGGGGTGAGGGGATGGAGTTTGAAGTGCTGCCACTCTGCCGCCCGGGGAGCGCCGCTCTCTGCAGAGCAGGTGGGGTAGGGGTTAAAGCAAACAGATGAATTGGCGCACGTGTGGGTAGCAAATTTTTATGAGGTTATTTTACAGTCATTTTTTTAAAGGTAGGGCCCATCCCAGTTGTGGCTTGCTAGCGGGAAAGGCTGCTCGCTCTGCTTTCACCTCTGCAGTCCACTTACAGCTGCCCTGCTGCTGTGTTAATGCTGCATATTGGGGCTTCTGCATTGTGGAAAATTCAATGAAAGTATTTGCCATGCGAGTTTTTGTCCAAAAGAAAGAAAGAACCCTATTATTATTATTATTACTATTTTATTTTATTTTATTTTATTTTATTTTATTTTATTTTATTTTATTTTATTTTATTTTATTTTATTTTATTTTATTTTATTTTA
>VZSF01006464.1:89966-146970 GCA_013398295.1 Chionis minor
TTTTATTTTATTTTATTTTATTTTACTTTATTTTATTTTATTTATTTCAGTTTCAGTGAAAACCTGGAAATCTTTGACCAGAATGAGGAATGGATGGCACTTAAAATAAGTAAGTAAATAAATAAGTTACTAATCCATACAAATGGAAAAATATCAATGTATGGCAAAGACCATGTTATGAGATTTCAGTTTACTAACAGCAAGCGGCTGTGAAGCCTTTGCTTGGTATCAAGGCAGAGGTTAACTTTAATAGGGATTTTATTGAAATAAAGGGCATAATGAACTGGAGAGAGGACAACGCACGGTGTCACAGAGTCTTTACACATCCCTAGCACGCTTGGATCAGTTTTGCCCACAGCTGCGTGGCCTGTATCACAAAAACAAAGTTGCTTTTAAAAAGTATTTGGGCTCCACCAGCCTCGGATCACTGGATTTGTGCATTGGGTCTACTCTCTGACTGGTGTCAGCGGTGTCTTGTTGATTTTTTAGTGGTTTGGGGGAGTCTCTCGCCAGCTGTGGAAATTACGAATTTTGCTGTTCCTCGGTGAATCCAGAGAAAAACTGGGTTAAGTGGAACACTTAATTTGGCTAAGACCAAGCAATTTCCTACTTATTTCTGCTGTTTTCCTAGAGACCTAAACAACTAAACCACAACCGAGGAGAATTCATTTAAAAGAAATAAAATCCCCAAAGCTCAAACTTGTTTCAAAATGTATAAAAAACCAGCAAAGTTGTTTCATTCAAGAAATGGGAAAACGAAACATTTTTGCTTTCCCAGATTATCATTCTTTTTTTTCTTCTGCCCTTTCTTCCCAGGCAGAAGTTTCAGGGAAGCCAATATACATTTGTAAAATATTTGGATGTATCTGAACCTGCAGTTTTCAGCATGAAAAAAGTGGTGACCAAAAAAATTCTCCGGGTTTCCTGTGGCTACAGAGGAAGGTATCCTGGCACCAGCTGTGTGGCTAGGTCCAGGGGAACCAACCACATCCTTCTTTGCTGTGACCTTTCTACGTAGCCTTTCTTAAAAATTAATTTCTTAAAAATTAACGACATCAGTAACTAACCCCCAAGCCAGGAGATGTTTTCATTCTGATGTTCTATGGGGCTCCTTGTCCTTGCCCCTTGCGGTGATACGTCCTCAAGACCCTCTCCCCAGGGATGAGCCTGGGAGGGGGGACATCGCTGCTGCCACCTCCCAGCCCCCCGTGTGGAATAGTTAATTGCTATTTCAACTCCGTTTGCAAGAAGTGGTGCACAGAAAAGCCTCCAAAAAACTAATTACAGGTCTGGAACGTCCCTGGGGGAATATCTTAGGCTTGATTTCTTAGGATATCAAAAGGTAGCAGCCCAAATCTGATTAAGCACGGAGCGCCCAATGAATATGCTACATCTGCAGAAAAGGAATTCCCTATCAGATGACTCTCTCATGAGCAGCTGCCACCGCAAACAAATTCTAAACCACTGCACTTCATCTTTTCCCCCATTTGCTCCGTCAGATCTTATCAGAGAGCGAGCCCGTGGCTGCTGCGTCTATATTGAAAATGAAGAAAGTTTAATCCCGGGTTAAATCTCCCCCAGTTGTCATCCAGGCCATGCTGCGTGACCGTGCACGGGCTACCAGCACAGCAGAGCTGGCCGCAGGGTGATGGGGGGGCATGGGCATCCCAGAGGACAGCTTCATCCGTCACAGCCTGGGGAGCATCACTTGACCTCCATTTTTCCTCCTTTTCCTTGGGAAAAATACAGAATGAGTGCCTAAGTTGCTTTTTAGGGTCTGGTTCTGTGCTTCTCTTGATAGAGACAAAAAGCCCTTACGTCTAGTTGGAACCCAGGCTTTTCCAAACCGCTGTCTTCACCAAACTGGTGACATATCGGTTGCATTTATGTAAAAAAATCCTATGGGTACCAGATGCTTTACACTGTGGAACCTGACAGAAGGAGCACTTTGCAATGGGATGTGGGATGTTGGACACGATTATGGCAATGGAAAGAGGCTGGAAGAGACCTCAGGATGTCTCGTCTGGTCCGATATATATAATGTGCCTCCAGCGGTGAATACGCCATAGCTTTTCTTGGCAAACTATTTCAGTGCTTTGTTACGATTACTGTTTAAAAGCATTTTTCCTAATGATAGTCTTATTTTCCCTTCTCATACTTTACTTAAAGCTCATCCACTTCTTAATGAACCTCAGCTGAAATGTATTTCCCCTAAAAAAAAATAATTTTACATAAATAGTTTCAACATGAAGAATGTTTCTTTCGCTACTTTGCAGCCTGAACTCTGATGAATTTGACCTGAGTTCAAAATAGCTTCAGTTTCACCAAAACACAACTCCTTGGTAAATTTACTATTCACAAAAGAGAAACCCCAGATTTAAATTCATTGACTCGCTTCAGTCACAGGAATCTGCTGGCTTAAATTCTGAACAAATTCCAGAGGAGAAAATACCATCAATACTGCCGAGCCCAAAGTAAACATAGAAAGAAAATAAGGATTATCCTGCATTTATATAATATAATCAAGTTCAAATTTACCTAGGTGTAGAGTAATATAATTGGGGATTTGGGTGAATCCCAAAGCCAGTGGCATCTTTTAGAGATAACTAGTCTTTTTAGAAATGAGATTAAGGGGGGAGAAAGGGAGAAAGCCTAGTTATGCTAATTAAAGCTAAAAAAAAAAAAAAAAGACGACTAAGGAATAATTGAATTTAAAAAATAGCCCACTGCTTAAAGTGCATGAACTTGAATAGCTCTAAAATATGTTTTATCCTTGTTCCCTGCGTGCAACTAATATCCTAGAGAGTGTGTGGCTGTGGCTTGAGTCACTGCTCCAGGGCTGGGGCTCTGTGATGGTTGGGTCAGGGTAAAATCCAAGGGATCAGGTGGGCAGACAAAGGCAAAACTGCTCCTCTTGCATTCACGGACAGGGACGCTCGTGTGTATTGCTAATGTCTTCCTGGAAGCCCTTCGGAAAGCATTTACTGGTGTGTAAACTCAGAAAGAATCGTGGCGATATGGACGATGCAGTTTGCATCAAGTGGAATAAGTCTCTGCGCTGAGATGATGCTCCGTGCCGTGCCTGGCATGGGAAGAGACGGCCCCAAAGCTGACCGGGAATGAGATCTAGCATGAGAAATGTGTCCTCCTCTCGACCGGAGCGTTTCCAGCAGGTTTACATTCAATGTACTCTTTGGAATCAAACCAAGGGAACTCCTCGGGAGCAGAAGGCTCCGCAGGGCTCTGTCCCTCCCTCATCTGAGCACAAATTCTGCACCTTGCAAAAGCTGTTCACTCAGCGCAGACCAGCTGGGCTGCAGGACAGTTTCAGTGCCATCTATTAAACTTAGGGAGAGTAGCAACAGCTTTTTTTTATTTATTTTTTATTTTAAATATTAATTTTTTAACTCGTGTCTTTGAAAAATCCTATTTTTTTCTTTTTTCCCCCCAGGCCGTTTCTGCTTAATAGGCTTAGTGGCCCAGCAGTTTCCACCTCCTGTCTGTTCCTCAGCTTCGCTGGCTCTGCTAAAGTTGCTTTTGATTTCTTCACCTTTGCCTGGATGTTGGACTTGGCCACCCTCTCGCCTCACCTAATCCTTTGCTTAATGTTGAGCCGCGTCCCTGGGCAGCCGCCAGGGCTGACACGGAGGAGCTCTGGGAGCGTTCCCAGGTGGCAGATAAACAGGTACTTTGCCTTTTCATCATCTTTTGTATCGGTGATGCCCTTTCTTCTGCTGTTAGCGTTTTCCATAGCCAAAATGTTGAGGGTCATCTCTGCAAAGTCCTTCGTGGTCCTCCTGTTTTGGAGAGGAGATTTTGGCCAGAGGATCATTGCAGCTGAATACAATAAGGCTCTGGATGAGGAGCATCATGGCTCAGGCCACGGCTGTCCCCTTAGCCCCAAGAAATGGGAACCCGAAACAGAGATGGAGAGGCATAAAAGAGGCAACCTGCAGGGTTTTATAATGGTTTAACTGAACTCCTTTAGTAAAAGAGAAAATTTTTGCTCCGTTAAGGTACTGTTTAACAGTTCACCAATTGCTAGTCAGAATGCAATGCAGAGCGCAGCCCGACTCACCCTTTTTTAGGGATATCTGCCCCTCTACGAAGGTCACCTTGGCCATGTTGCTCATCGGTTCTTGGCAGCAGCAAAGAGCCAACGTGCTCAGAGAACCTATATCCAAGTTGCCATACTTGGATAATAAAAACCGGAGTCGTTAAGGGCCCATCTGGTTGTACAGCACCGTGCAAAAAGGATCTAGCGTCCCCACACCGCTGCAATACAGATGAGACAGTTATAATTTTTGGGGGACTGATGGAAGTTTGTTCATAAGCTGGCTGTCCAGGGGAGTGGTTGAGTCACCATCCCTGGAGGTATTTAGAAGATGTGTAGACGTGGTGCTGGGGGACACGGGTTAGAGGTGGACGTGGCAGTGATCTTAAAGGTCTTTCCCAACCTAAATGGTTCTATGATCCTGTGGTTCTATAAATACGAGCGCACACATGGACTCACGTTCAGTTGGTGGCTGGAGCAACTGTACCTCTTATACCAATGACTTTACAAGGATTAGGTACAATTTAAGAGCAGGACTTGGTTCTGTGCAAGCAGTGCAGGTATTATAATAGAGGCATTTCTCTGTTTTTCTGTTTGGGGTAATGCTTTTGAAACGCATCGTGATATGTTTACATCTGGGGCATTTATGCACTCTTGACTCTTTGAAGAAAGATAAAGGATCAATGGTTTTTCTCGTTTTAGAAACAGGGAATTATTCCTCCCGGAGGAATCTTTCTGGATGAGCAAAACATTTTGCTTGATCCAGCAAAAATATTTGTTAAGTTGACTCCCAAAGAAAGATTTTGCTCATGTGGTGCAGTGTGGTATTTCTCTCGCTTGCACCATCTCTAGCAAAAAGCACCCAACGTCCCTGTAACTGCAGAACAGCCGCAGAAATAGCAGCGAGGTGCAGGATGAAGGGTCTTCATTAGTGCTCTTCTTTTGCTGCTTAAAATCGAAAGGCAAGCATTTGCTCTTGCGCTTGTGCTGGGAATAGCGTTATAGATAAAGCGGTTTCCTGTATTCCTGAGCAATCGCGGTGTATGCGGTGTATTTAAGCACATTGTTTCTTGCCTGTTTGCCAAGGATTCCCTGCTTATAAATTAGCTGGAAGGAACCGTTCAATTTGGAAGGAGCACGATTCCGTGCAGTGCAAACATTTGCCTGTGAAATTCCTTTCCACCTTTGCATTTTATTTCAACAGAATTGGCAGGGGAGTCAACATTTTTGTAATTCCATGTATTTTCTATCCGATAGACGCTGCTCATAATTATGATTTATATATTGGATTAACTGTCTCCTCGCTCTAAGCCATGGTGTGGTGTGATGAGGAAGATCTTAATGAAATTGTGCCTAACTCCAACGCGTGCTTTAACTCTTTCCTTTCCTACAAAGTGCTGTGTACATTGCTGGTGCCGGTAGTGATGTGGACTTTGGTGTGAATACCCAGCGGATCCGGCAAAGTCTGGGGAAGACGGGGGCACGTGCAGGATCTCCCACGGGATGTACCCCCAGAGTCTGCCCGGGCAGGGCGATTGCTGCTGGGCGTAAATCAGTGAGCTCTGGGTAAGAGAGGGCAGATTTTAGGCTGCCTCACGCAGTATTTCTACTCTCAAAACCTCATTTATGAGCAAAGACGAAGCACATCTTGCACATATAGACCGGAATTTATTTTTAAGATTTACTGAAATCTTAACAGTCCAATTGAAGAATCATCACTTGTATTTGCTAGAGAAAGAGAAAGAATACATCTATGCAGAAAACCCTTTAATGGTAGTGGTAGTAATAATAATAATAATGATAATAATAGTACAGTTGAAATTGTAATTCTCCTACTCTGTAGTTTCTGCCCCTTTTCCTGCCATTATGTTCCCCCTGCTCCTCTGGGTGCTACAGTTGGGGATTCAGCCTGGGGGTGTCACGGTGAGTGTCAGCATGAGTGGTCCTTTGCTGGGATTGGATGTCTGTGCTGATGGTTCTTCTTCTTCATCACTTGGAGTCATTTTTGTATGTTTGCTAACACGCTTTTGTACCTTTTCCTTTCTTCATTCATCCTCAGCTCCACGTCGCATCCCGATTTACTACATGTGGCGCCCTTTACCCAAGTTAGATACTATTTCAGAGTATCTGAAATGCAGCAGACAGCGATGCTGTTCCTTCGGTTACCCCAGAAACCAGTTTTGTCCAGCACTAGCTCTGCATTTCTTTAACTGTCCATGGGTGAGCTGTGTGCAGGCGTGGGGTGTCCCATGCCAGCCTGTGCCCAGCTCTTACCATCTGGTTCTTGTACCCCCCTGTCCCGCTTCCCATGTTCTCACTTCTCAAAGCCTCAGCTATTGTAGCAGGTCTGGATTTCTCTACTCATCGGTGCGTTAGCGATAGGTATCTATATCTATAAGAAAAAATATACTTAAAACAGGCGAATTTTAGTCTAGAGAAGAGAAGATTGAGGGGGAGATCTCGTCAATGTTTACAAATACTTAAAGGGAAGGGGTTGGGGGGGAGGGGGCTAGTCTTTTTTCAGAGGTACCCAGCGGTCGGACAAGGTGCAAGGGGTATAAAATCGAATATAGGAAGTTCCACCTGAACATGAGGAGGAACTTCTTTCCTTTGAGGGTAGCAGAGCCCTGGCACAGGCTGCCCAGAGAGGTGGTGGAGTCTCCCACTCTGGAGACATTCCCAACCCGCCTGGATGCCATCCTGTGCCACCTGCTCTGGGTGACCCTGCTCTGGCAGGGGGTTGGAGCAGATGATCTCTAGAGGTCCCTTCCAACCCTTAACATTCTGGGATTCCGTGATTATGTGAACTGGGGGTGTGTGGGGGGTAAACCACCACATTTAAGGGACAGTGGGTTTTGCCAGGATACTATCTTTGGTGCTTTTTTTGTTAGTTCACAAGCATGAAGAGGCCTGGCCAGCTAAGCAGCTTTCTTGCTGGCTTGTTGCATGGGCTGCAGTAAAGACTTAGCCATTTTCTTTGGTTTCCTCCAGACTAATGTGCAAACACCCCAGTAACGGGTTATATACACATTGCAAAAGGACAAACGTGTCAAGGGATATGCCTCCACCTGCACCTGAGGGTTAGTAATAACTGCCAACCCTGAGCCTGTAACGTGCTGTGGATGAGGAAAGCAGGAGGTTCACAGATGCAATATAGTCCAAAAATTACAGATTGAAGACATCTCTTCTCAAGACTCACTTCTCAACCTCCACAATGACCTCACTCCTAAGGCTATCATAGGATGCCAAAGAAATGTGGAACACTTTTTTGTCCTTTATTTATGTATTATATAAAATGTGAGAAAAGCTGCTGAAATACCCCAAAGCAAGTTTGTGCCATGGAGCCAGTGCCTTGTGGAAGCAACTGATGAGTGACCCTTGAAGCGGCCATGCTGAACTTACGGGGCTTCTTGAGGATTTTGGGGCTGTCCCTGGGACACAAAGCCAGTGACATCCACCAGCCCCGCTCACGCGGTGTAGCACCTCACTTCTCCCATTAGCTCGCTCGGTGCTGCTGGGTGAGAGGCAGTCCGGTGCCGTTCAGGGTCCCACGATGAAATTTAAACAAGCATCGTGCTATGGAAGTTACCCCAATTTGTCGTGCAGTAATTTTCCCCAGGAATAACGCTATTTGCACTCATTTATCTTCTGAGCTCGGCCGGCCCCGCTCCAGGCAGTGCTTTCCCCACTGTGCACCGGCTGAGGATGGAGGAGCAACAAGCAGAGCGGGGCTGAGTGAAGCTGGGAGAAGCTGCCCCTCTGCACCTTGTGTACTGAAGTGCCATTTTACTAAAACAATGGAAAAAAAAAATTCCTCTTAGTTCAGACGAATGTGTCTGATGGAGCCCCAGCTGGACTGTTTCTGTCCTCCATTGGTTTCCATTCCCTCAGCCATTCCCCGCTGCGCTCCTCCTTCATTTTCCCCTCTTGCTGAGACGGCAACCAGGAGCTGTGGCACACCATTCGACTTCCTATGTTTGATCCGTGATACCAAATCAATGTAACAGAGCCCCTGCAAGCAGGGCAGGAGGGATGGAATCCACGGGAGAGAAATGCGATGGCAGAACCAGGCAGTGGCTTTTGGGATGAGGCGCTCTTTGGGAGGTAAAGGATAGGATTTTATAGTACCAATGAGCAGACTCTTTTCCGGGTCCTGTTATATCGCCTTTTACACACTGAGAAGGACACTGAAAAAGTCAGTAAATCCCAAGAAAGAATTTCTTGATATTAGTTCAATATACTCAGCATTAAAAGAAACCAGCATGTCCCTGCTTTGGAATTACAAGATACATTTTTAGAAGCAGCTTTCCCACCAGGCTTGGATTGTCCCTTCCAAGGTCTATTATTTCCCTTGTCTACAAATGTGACACCATCTCCTTCTCTTTCCCAGGCAGGGGAGTGCAGAAGGGGACGCTGAATTTCCATTTCTACTCTTTTCTGCAGCTAGTGAGAAGGAGACAAGGAGTTCATTTTTCCTGATCCCTCCCTTCTAAGAGGCTGAGATGTAAGGAGAAGTTTGCTGGTTGGTTCTGAAGTGTTTTAATTTGCTGTTTAATATGTGGGAGTCCCGGAGATTTGGAAGTGATGATGGTCATAGAATATTTTGGTATGGAAGGGACATTTAGAGGCCATCTAGTCCTGCCCCCCTGCAATGAGTAGGGAAATCTTCAGCTAGACCTGGTTGCTCCAAACCCCATCCAACCTGGCCTTGAACACCTCCAGGGAGCGGGCATCCCCCACCTCTCTGGATGACCTGTTGCAGTGCCTCACCACCCTCACAGTCAAGAATTTCTTCCAAATATCTCATCTAAATCTACTCTCTTCCAGTTTAAAACCATTCTCCTTTGTCCTATGGCTCCACTCCCTGATCCAGAGCCCCTCCACAGGTTTCCTGGAGCCCCTTTAGGGACTGGCAGGGGCTCTAAGGTCTCCCCGGAGCCTTCTCTTCTCCAGGCTGAACCCCCCCAGCTCTCCCAGCCTGTCCTCCCAGCAGAGGGGCTCCAGCCCTCCCAGCATCTCCGGGGCCTCCTCTGGCCCCACTCCAACAGCTCCGTGTCCTTCTGCTGTTGGGACCCCCAGAGCTGGACACAGGATTCCAGGTGGGGTCTCCCCCGAGCGGAGCAGAGGGGCAGAATCCCCCCCCGGCCCTGCTGCCCACGCTGTGGGGATGCAGCTCAGGATATGGTCACGCCATATGCTATTACCAATCTGGTCATGCCAGACTGGTAAGTGATGGAGTAAGTGGCTTCTGCAAACACAAGGACAGGAACCTGTCTGGGACCACACAAGTCTTGGCTGCTTTTATTCAATGAAACAAAGGAGAATCATCCAGAGCACAGCATTTAATAGGCAGAAGGATGCTGTGGTGCAGCCATACAATTGATTTTTCAGGCTCTCTGATGGGTGAGGACCCCATTTCTCCTCGCATGAGGGGCTGCGTTGGAGCGGAAACCTCAGGGCTGCACTCTGAATTTAGGAAGCTACTTTTGAAAATTGGACATCTGGCATCGATGAGGTTGTTAGTGCTATTTGTGAGCTGAACACATTGCTTTTCCCAAGGGCGGTGATGCATTGTAATTCTTCGCTGTTCATTAAACAGAATATTTTCCCAGTTTAATATCATAATAGTCATAATTGCTCTACTCATAAGCACCAAGGTTTACTAAATTTAAACGATGCAATGGATGCAAAACCCACATAAGAGTATTTTATCACTGATACTATAAAGACTTCCCTATAGCAAACATATTTTTATACTTTGCAAACAGCTTTAGCAGATTAACAGAAAACGTCATAAAAATACTCCTTAAATTAAAGATTGCATTGACTTTAGTGGTTTACCCTTCCCCCATACTACCATTCCAGCAATAAAAACATGATGATGTTTACATGGCTTCCAAACCATAAACCACTCATTTTTCATTATTTCTCCAATCTCATAATGCAGAGTTGTGTTTACCTGTAACTCAATACTTTTTAACAAAAGGCCTGACATTTAAGTGACTGCTGATAGGAAACAAGCACCGAAAATGGTTTATAAACAAATTAATGAGATTACTGCAAGAAAACTAATTGGAAATAAAAATGGGATCTATCAAACAAATATACTGATAGGCGGTTTGTACCTGAGGTGCATTTTTGCATGAGTTTTTAAAAGTGTTATCAATGTAGGGCTGCATCATTACTGAACACCAAAATTATACTGTCTGGCACCAGTGTAACCACTGGCCTTACCTCCCTCTCCCCTTACTTCCGACCAAATTATGCACCGGACAATTTGGCACCTACCTGGAACTGCCACTGACTGTTCAAAAAGGCAGGTCTGGAAGAGGAAGTTTATGGTTATGTTATTTTTCTGCTGTGCCAGCAAAATGACTCAAAAGGGTTTAAACCATCCTGAATAGAGGTAAACAGAAGCCACAGCAGCGAAATCCGTGCATTTTGCTCAAGTAATTTCAAAAATCCAAAGGCTGGGGTGTGTGGCCTGCCTGCATCCCAGCCCTATCCCGCAGCAGCTGGCTGCTCCGTGGAGGCAGAGCCACCATGCTCATGTTTTGGCTTAGCATCTTCTTGATGGACCTGTCCCACTGGCACAAGAAAAGTAGGAACAAATAATTACAGCAGAGAATAATTATAACCCTAGCACACTTGAATGAACCAGTGACTTCTCACATATTTCTCTTGGTAGTAGACAGGAACACGGTATAATGGATTATTTGTCACTATGCTGGAATTTTAATATACGTATGGGAAACAGTTTGCAGGACACTGTTCCCCATAGGAAGTGCCATATTTTTTCCAAGACACAACTTTATTCTCCTCTTCATTTGCTAGAATTAAAATTATTGATCTCCTTGGGAAGCGCGAGCCCTCTAACAATGATTGCTCTCAAACACAATGGCAATACTGGATCCATTAATATAATCGCGTTATCACAGAGGTGATATTGTATATTATTAGGCTGGAGGAGGGCAGGGAGTGGGATTAAACACATCATCCAATCAACCCTGAAGGTGTAATTCAATATAAATCATTTTTTAATCAACAGGAGGATGTGTTAAAAGTCGTTTGTTTGCAGTGCCTGTTTGTATTGAGAAAATGGAGCCATATTAAAAAAGAGTCTATGTCGCTGGATGTATTTTTAATATTTATTTTTTTTTATTAGCCCATAGTACAAAAGGCAAATGAGATATTCTCAAATAAATATGTCACCTGAGATGGTTACTCGTCCTTTGCAGGAGATACACCACCTCAAACGGTAGGTTGAAAAAAAATCCCCGGTCTCTAGTCTTCAGGTTTACATCTTGCCCCCTTTTTGCCTTTATGTGACAATTCCTCCTGCAGTTAGTGACAGAACATGCAGCTGTGCCGTGGCCGTGGTCTACCCCGCCCTGAGCACCGCTGCTGCCGACACGCTCCGGCTTTATTTACTGAGTTTAATTCCGCACTCAGACCCCATTATGTTAATGGATGGCGAAGAAACTATTTAATTGTTTCTTGCACTCCGAGGTTTATCAGTTTTAATTGCATTTAGGCGGTTTAATCCATTAAAAGTTATGATTTTAACGTAAAGGAAAGAACGGCATCTTTCGGAGGGAAGCGTGGTGTCCTCTTGTACCTGCCTTGAGTCAGCGCGGGAGCTGCAGAGGGAATAGCGCTGGGGAAGGAAAGAGTGAATTTGGGCTATTCCTGCAGAAACAAGGTTGGTTCAGTGCAGTATCGCAGGGGCTGCTCTCTCTCCGCTGCCCAGCCGGCTGGTGTGTGGGATCACTGCTACCTTCTAAATGTCACAGATTTTCCCCCTTCCCGATTAAAGACGTGATGCTGACGGGTTGCGTGGCCAGCCTGACCTTTCCCAGCAAGGATGTGCCAATACCGGTAGGATTTCAGCGGCGCCCTGTTGCGGTGTTGCTGGTGGTCTGCGGCTGGTGGGAGACCCATGGGATGCGGGAGGGACCCCAGGGGCTGGGGCTGAGTCTGCCCAGCTGTGCCCAACCTCGGCTTCCCTGTGTCTCGGGGCAAAAATGTGCCCCTCCCTGACTTCCATGTCACTCGGTCTAAACAATTTTCCACCCGCTCTGAAATTTCCCAGCAAACTAGCTTGAGTTGGGGAGGGCTTCGGGGTCTAGAGGGCAAAAACTGCCCTCTTCTTCTAACGGAGAGGTGGGAAACCCCTGCCCAAGCAGCAAAGCAGGTGGAGTGTGCAGAAACGGCGCCATCAGTTAATTATCCCTGAAAACCCTCTGGTCTTGCACGCTGTCTGCACTGCTGATCGCTGCTCGGGAGCTGGAGCGGGATCGAAGAACTGACCTCGCTCCTTCTCTGCAGTTTTTGCACTCTCAAGTAATTTAAAGGGTAAAGAAAAGATCACTTAGCTGTTACGGCGCTTAACAATTACTCATCATATTAGCCATACTTCCCCAAGACATCTTGCCTAACAAATGAATCCTCCGCGCAGATATTGGATCCTTTGGAAAATTACTAAAGATTTTCAATTATACATGCTTCTTTCCCTAAGTTTAAAATGAAATGTGCATGCATTATGGACTTAAATTAATATTTGAGCTATTAATTGGAGATTGCACTTGGCAGCAAGTTATTTTTCGCGGTGCAATGCTCATGTACCCAGGGATAATATGATGACTGCATTTTTAGTAGCTTATAAATAAATAAAAATAAATGAAATTCTTCAAGAGCTACTCATACCGAGCTATCACAATGAATCAACTTGATTGCAGGGACTTTTGCTGCCTGACCTTACCCCTTTCTCTAGCTCCTCTCTGTGCCATCCCTCTGGACCCAGGACTGCTTTCAAGGTGTCCAACACGTGAGCGTCCCATTGGTTTTTTGCGCTGTAAACAGAGGTTTGTGAACCGTTGGGTGAACTTAATTCCTTCCTTGTGTTTGTGCACTATGCAGGAGCAACCTGCTATTTTTATGCCTTCACCAGTACCTGCAAGGAGAAGTCCTGTGCCTGTGCTGAGTGAAGAGCTTTTTTGCAAGAGGGCTACCACGTGTATTTACTCTTAATCAGGTGAAGAGACTACTGATTGGCAAAACGTTGTTTTAAAGGTTTATCAGATAACCTGAGCTCTATAGGTGGGGAAAAAAAATAATCTTCTTTCACTTGTGAATTATTTGTGGACATTTATAAGCATAGGGCAAGGTCATTGTGTGAATGGTGAACTCAGCTTTTAAAAAACGGCCAGTGGCCCACATCGGGCTTAAGCTGTTTATTCATAATATTGCACGAATGATAATAAGTGCTTTAACGTGCACGTTGCTGCGCTTGGAAGTGACCAAGAGAAGAAATAGGCTTAATTTGTCAAAAACTCATCAGTCTTTTTTGGGGATCCTTAGATGTCCCTGCTGACCTCCTCGTGGCTAAGAGGTTTATTTCTCTATTATTTTGCGAGGCCGCAGAGCTGGTATTTGCTGTCGGAAGGGGCCAGGCTGGAAACAGCCTGGCAAAGCTCCTTCCCTGCCTGTCTAAATTAGTTATCAGTTATGCAACCAGGATATCTACATGAGAGGGGGAAAATATCAACTCACAGGAGTAATTTCATTAGCAAGTTAAATCATTCCCATGTGTCAGCTGTGTTTTAGGAAGACAAAAACTCTCACTAAACTGTTTTCTGTGGCTGATTGTGTCACTCATAAAGGCTGCTGAAATCAAAGGAGGCTATTTGAATCTTTCACACGGCTGCCTTTCTGTCCTGGTTCCCATGAAGCGCTCTCAAACTCGTAGCATTTTTGATCCACCAGTCCAAATAGCTCTTGCAGTAGCTGATTGATAAGCTAACATAGATGTCTCTGGGGCTGTCACAAAATAAAAACGGCTGGTTTTCCTTTTATTAACCAAATCTATTACCAGCAGTTGTCTCCAGCATCTCCGCAAACAAAATCTGCTTCAGCCCCCTCGTCCGCTCATGGGAAGGAGCTCATTTGTTAAATGGAAATGTGAGCAACTGTGTTTAAAGTAGTGCAGGTGGTGTTACTATATGCCGCCTGCTAAACCGTTTCACTGTAGAGAAGGGAGGTGTGCGTGATTTGAGCCTCCAAATTTTTCTACTTCTCCTCATTTGCGTGCTAATTATTCAAGCCATTATGAAACAGGATATACCTGGAGAAATCAAAGCACCACTGCACAGAGCAAAATGAATCCAAGTTCATTTCGAAGCAGAAGTAAAACACAGGAAAACAAGCAGTTGAGACCTCAGGAAGAGCTGAGGCACGTGAACCAAACTCTTGCTCCTTCTCCCTGTTCATCTGGCCAGATGGACCCCGTGACTGTCCTGCTAAACACCAGCAACAAGTGGTGGTTTGAATGTTCCCACGTGCATTCCTGGAGGAACGTTTGGAGATGGGGCTTCTATTGGTGGCGGAGACATAGTGGTGTCACACACAGGACACCAGTGCCCAATGGATGGGTGAATGTCCCGTGCCCCAGTCCCTTCTCTGCAGAACAGCAGCTCTTTGCATGACCAAGACACTGGGTTAGCCGCTGGGTTTGGAGAAGTCCTCATACGCTGCGGTAGACTGATATCTTACTGCCACTTCTCTGCTCTCTCTTGGATTGAAAATCTCTGTTGAGCTATTGAGATTCAAAGCAGCAGCAGGCAGTTTTTTTGGGGCCAACATCACTGGATTGCCCTTGAATCCAGGTGTTTACCGCTCCCACGGAGGAGCCATCAGCATCTTCCCTGTGTTCCTGCATAACCCTGCAAGTTCCCTTTCTCTCCCTTTTCCACATTTTATAGAAAAACTTGTAGAAAAACAGACCCTTTGTATGTTTGAGGGTCCTTGCACATATGAAGATCTTAGTCTAGGGGCTGCAAGGGCAGGACGGTTGTCTCTGCTACATCTAAACAAAAAGAACAAGTTATAAATTACTGTTTGCCATTTTTCACTTTGATCTCCTATTTAAGTGGTTTGAGATTTAGAGTCCACTCAGTAGTTGAGATGTTGCCTAGTTACCATTTTTGATATCACAGAGAAAGAATAAATAAAATGACATTTTAATATTAAACGCTGTGGCTTGAGAATTGCAGATACGGTCCCTCTGCGTCAGGCAGCCAAGTCAGAAATCCTCTTTTGAAAAAGCTCTGATTCTTCCCAGGAGACTTTGAAAACTGTTATTTTTAACTTGGTGGTATTTTATTTTATTTTATATTTTATATTTTATATTTTATTTTATTTTATTTTATTTTATTTTATTTTATATTTTATATTTTATTTTATTTTATTTTATTTTATTTTATTTTATTTTATTTTATTTTATTTTATTTTATTTTATTTTATTTTATTTTAACAGTCCCTGCATTGCATTTGCTCTGCGGTAGGGAATCTGAGACTTGGCATTTTGTTGGCAGAGCCCATTAACCCCAAGCATAAATTCTTGCTATTTGGGCGTGCTGTGATGGGCACAGAAGAGTCCAGCGGTGCGGTACCCACCTCCCCAGCTGTTGTTCACAGTCGTGGCGTCCTGGTCTGCAGTGCGATATTTTGAACCGCCACGTACTCCTCGCACCCATTGCGGTACGTTACAGCGTTCCCCACCAAGCTGCCGTAGGAAGTGGACGCTCTCCCATGATGATGATTTATGGCCAACGCCTGCTTTTGAAGCAGCTCTTGCCCACTGACCCTGTTTCATCCTCAGTGCCTCGCAACATAAGAATTAGGAATTCTTCTTGCTTCTTGAACCTGACATTTGAGGAGAAGTGCACACGACGCTGAGAAATCTTTCATTCCACAGCGGCTGTCTAATCAGCGAAAAGGTGAACGTCTGCGCGGGCACAATGGAAATTTCTTTGGATATTGCCTGATTGTTGAACATCTTCGTCTCTTTAACAATGGGCATATTTAGTACTCCCTGGCAACGCAGAAGACATCAGTCCCTGTCCCTCAATCTGCCCATCGAGAGCTCTCCGGAAAGTGCTGTTGAGGGCAGAACATGGGACGTAACCATCCTCCCTTCTATGTGCCGCGCGCCGCTTCGTCTGCCGACCGCAACCCCATGGGATGGCCCAGACCTCCGCTCTGCTCCTTGCTTTGTCCCAACTTCCCTCTCTCATTCCCTCCTCTATAAAGAACCCGCTGATGCTGGGTTTTAATGACTTGCAAGTCATTAACAATAAACAAGAGGGGTCTGGAAATTTTGATTCTCAAAACTATTTAGTCTTATAATTCCCCCCTCCCCCTTTTTTGGTTTTTTTGGTGCTTTTTGGTAAAGATGTTTGTTTGGGCTTTTTGGTGAGTTTGTTCTGGTAGTGATGTGTATTCCAACTTTCCTGGGTAACGACTGAAATTTCCCAGGTGTCTTTTCCTGTGTAAGAAAACGCAGCAAGAAACACAGGAAAACCAGATTAAATTATGGAGTTCAGTAAGCACTTCATAATCAAGAATTATAAACTTGGGAAAGTTTCGGCTGGCATTTATATTTAAGAGAAATCTATGAAATGGTAAGAAACAGACAGCTCAGGAATCTGAAGTGGCTTTGAAATCATTAGAGATACAGACACTGAAATACTTTAGCTGTGGCTGTTGCAAACTGTCATCCCATCGTACAAGGAAATTTTCAGGCAAAAGCCTACGTGGATCTGGAGTTGTGTCTGAAGACATGTATTTATAATTTAAGATCAAAATTCTTCCCAGGAATGAGACTGAAATATCTTTCACAGCAAGCAGTGCACAGTATGAGCTACTCAGGGTACTAGTATTTGTTTAGGGTAGGGACGGACATTAAAATAAATGCTAATTTATCACACTAAAGGAAATCAGCAGTTAAACTGCCCCCAGAAACCTTCTTCTGCCCCGTGGGGCCACCATGGATCATTTCTAGTGCCTGGAAATGTCTCTTCCAACTTTACCCATTAGCTGGTTGTCTACATCTGATTTTTTGGCAGTGGAGAGCGATGAGTGCCAAGGGAGGGGAAAATCTCCCAATGGCTTCAGGAGGAAGATGGGAGCCGTACCACAAACTTGACTTTTCACCAGCTGAAGTGAACGCTTGCCCTTCCGGACCAGAAGAATCTGAGTTCCCTATTGAGAAGCTGCTGCAACTAATTTTAAGATATTTGTGAAATAGATGTGAGCTTTGTCCTCTTTGTGGACAAGATGCAATAAAGCAGAGTTAAAAGCCAGAGAGCTGCCTTAGTTCTTTCACTGCCTTGCGAAGCTCAGCCCGTCTCCTCCTGAGAAGGCGTCCCCTGGTATTTTTCTTTGAACACTCACTTTCTCTCTGTTTCTAGTTCAGAGATAAATATTTTCTTTTGATACTCCTGAGCGGAACCCAGTAGGACAAATGCGTCCCTGTGATGCAGGATTTCTACATAAATTGGCACCAGTAGCATGGGTGGAGCAACTCTGCATCTCTGCAGGAAAGTAGAGCTTGACATCCTCAGTTATGAGCAGATAAATCAAAACAAAGGATGATTCAAAAATGGGAAAGATAATTTTGATTTAAGATGAAATGAAACTGTAAAGTGATATTGCAGAAGGAAATAGATCAGTTCTTGAAATGTACATGTCTGGTAAATGTTTACGCCAAGGGAGTTGAACAAGTTACTCAAGAAGTTATCAAGTGCAGACATATTCTGAAGCCATTTTTTTACTTTGATTGTTTTCTTTTTATGGAAGTATTGCCCTCAAAATAGTTATATCTCATCAAAGGATGAACATTTGCCATATTTCAATTTTAGAAAGCAGACAGCGTTTTTTGAGCTGTTCATTAGGGAATTTTATTTTCTTGATTTACTTTGTTGTTGCTCAGATTAACAGGAGCGAAATCATCCTTCTCAGTTTTAAGCAACTGAAGCCCAGTAATCTCTCTGAAGATGAGACTTCCACTCCGTGGTTGTCCCAAACATATTTTGCAGTAGAATTATAAGCTATTAAAAAATAAGCTTTTACTCTGAACACGAAGAAAAATTCAGCTCAGGTGGCAAAAGCTGTCTTTTCTACAATAAAAGCCTTTTTTGAAGATCTGGTTAATGGAAATGACATCACTCAAGCTTAGCTGGCTAGCAATATCTGCCAGTTTATCCGGCAGTTTGGGAAATTAATCCATGAAACTTAATTGGCTTTATATATTTACATTCAAAATATTCAAAGGGAAACTCCAGTTTATCTGACGGGTCGCCCACGCTTCTCTTTGATGAGCCTCATCATGAATAAAGATGGCTTCAACTGAGTTTCAAAAACAACCTGTAAAGAGTTGGGGATCTTGCAAGTGTCCAGGTAGGGTGACCTACGTATCAAAGACTTATCTCCTAAGCTGGATTTTCCATAAATGTTATGTGAAAAGAGCGGATAGTTGATTTCTTTTTCCTTCCTTCCCCCTACCTCCTTCCTCCATCTCTTGGCCGTAAGAAAAAGCTATTCCCATTCTGCCTGTTCACGCTTTGCCTCCAAAGCACACAGCCTGAGCTCAGAAAATCAACAAATAACCTGACTTGTTGATTCCTGTCCAAATGCCCACGCCGTCCAACTCTGAGAGTGATTATGTTTATCAGGCAAACTGCACCTGCTGTGACACCAGCCATTCACTTCTTATAAGAAGATGCTCAGTGGTTTATAAGGAGAATTTAGTGCCTGTTGCAAGCCAAGAAATCAATTTCCCAAGCCTCAGCGGACACCCAGGCCACGAGTCCTTCCTGGAACCTAACTCAGATTGAATTATTGCTGCAATTCCACCTGGCAAAGATGATGTTAATGCAGAAGATGAGTTAGGAGTAAATAAATAGTGACTGCACTATAAATGCATGTGGATGAAAGAGAATGCGCTTAAATGAAATAAGGTCTTCCAGATAGCATCACGTAAAATCAGGAGGCAGCTTTTAACTCAATAGGCAGGAAATTAGGCATGTGATTCCTGTATTATGAAGGGCAGCTGCGCACCTGATTCCCAGCAAGTTATGATGAAAGTGGCCCTGAAGCCTCTTCTGGAACTGCATTTTTTCTATCAATTGTGCTCCATTTTGGTTACAAGGTTAAGCAGCCCACCACGCCTCTACTAAATGGGTTTGCTTCCTCTGAAAACCACTCCCTCACTCCCTTGATTTCGGGGGATATCCTAGCAACAGTTTTTGTGCTATATTTTATTTTCAAAGGCACCACATACATTGCCTCGTGCCTCAAAATGAAGCTGCAGTGTGTAGTTTTGAGTTAAAGGCTGCAGAAGGTTTCCCAGCATCTCAGGCTGTGGTGTATGACGTGATGGTCCCCAACATGCCACAGTCTCGTGATGTTTTGGCAGTTCAAATGTCAAAGACGTTTTTGGGTTTTATTTTGCTGCCTTTTTATCTTTACGCCCTCCCCAGCCAAGGTAAGTTGGTTCAGCTGAAGGAACATCAGCAGCACCAGTAAGAGCTGATGGGCTGGTTGCCCCTCCATGGTGGGCTAGCTGATTAGGTCTGGAGGGCTGGTCTATGGTGAGCAATTCAGGGTTGTTTTTAACAATGATGAGCACAGTGAAGAATGACTGAGGAAAGCAGCTGACGACCCACCATCATCATACGCAGGGAAAACTGGTATAACTTGATTTTATGCCATGATCAGCAACTAGTGACCATAAAACAAGTAATACCACTTGCCAGTGCCTTGCTAGAAGGAGACAGAGGGTGAACACCACCCAACAACAGCAGTCCGTGCACGGCTGTCAGTGCCTAGCCGTATGTTTACAGAGAAGAAGCTGGTGGATGTATTCATCAACGACTGAAGCAACAACAAGGGAAGGCAATCTTTTTAGATTTCACTTTGGTTAAGATAACACTGTGGAAGAGCTGATCAGAACAAATAACCTGGTGGACATGAACTGGGGAAATAAAGTAGGAGGAGAAACAAATAAAGGTTTGTCTTTTAAGAGCAGACTTTGAGAAATGAAAGGTAGCAGTGAAATCATCTGGAGGGAAGAGTGAAGTAGAGCTGCAGTGGGTACAGTGTGAGGAGACATGGAGCTTTGGAGGCCAAAGATACAAAAACTATAGAATCATAGAATATTCTGGGTCGGAAGGGACCTTTAAAGACCATGTTTTCCAACCGCCTGCAATGAGCAGGGACATCTTCAACTACATCAGGTTGCTCAGAGCCCTGTTGGCTTAAACTACTTAACATTTATGTCACGAACAGAAGGTTTTTTTGCAGTGACTGTGAATAGTCATCTTGAAAAGACTTTTAGGAGTAAGTAAAAGGGACTGATCAGCAATAAAAAGCAGATATTGAGGGTCAGAAAGAGATCATGACTTGAAAGGAGACCTTGCTCAACTCAGGCTCAATTGGACTTGAGAGAAAGAGAAAGAGAGAGAGAGAGAGAGAGTTGGTAGCCAAATGAATCACCAATTATAAGGCTGGTACCAAGGACTTTTACGAATTTTCTCAAATCAGGGATGGTACTGTATAACTGGAGAAAAGCCAGCACAGTACTTGAGTCCTTTTATTTAGGAAAGGGAAAAAGTGATGTGGGTGGTTGTAGCCTATTTGGTCTGACCTTGGTACTCTAGAAGATAGTGGCACCAAGGGAAATAAAAAACAGGGTAAAACTCACTGTGATGGATGGCAAAAGGTAGATTGTGCTAGACTAACCTATTATCTTCCTGTAGTAAGATAACTGAAGTGATATCTCACTTGACGGGCAATGTGGGAAAAACGACATTAGAGAGGAAAGATGTTCTTAGAAGAGCCAGTATGGTGGCTGGTGGCACCAAGTCACTCACTGCAAATGAGAAGCAAAGAAAACAACTGAAACAATGAGCATTTTTTACTGTATTCAAATCCTACTTTAGGCGGGATAATCCCATTCTTCCAAATATTTAAGCTTCCAAAAGAAAAAAAAAAAAAGTTAAGCTTTGTTTTGTATAGCCTCACATTTCCCCCAAGGAGAATTCCTTCCCGCTCCTTCCATCAAATAGACACTTGTGCTGCTCACAAGTCTGTGGCCGGGAGCAGAGACCAATATTGGAAACATCATTGCCGTGGGTCAGGAGCAGGGCATGAACTGGGGGCAAGGACAGCACTCATTTGGCACGGAAAGGTAGAGGTGGCATTAGGAACACACAGGCTAGCTTGTAGGAGAGCACTAGAAAGCATGAAGTAGAGGACTTGAGAGTCAAGAAGACAGCAGGAGCCCACATCTCCCTCTCCCTTTGCCTTTGGCTGCGAGTGGGATGAGGAACAGCGGCAAGGAGCTGGGCAAGGATTCCCACAGCAAATTGCATGAATTGACAAAACTGGGACTTTTGGCCACCTGGAAAACTTCAGAGAGTTTTATTTGGACTTGCTCTGCTTTCCCTTTGCTGCCATGGTGCTAGTAATACTGCTCACCAGTTCTTCTCCTTTCTCTCTGTGCATCAGCCAGATGTTGATTTAGAGGCTCACGCTTGCTGGATTGCTGCTGGAAAGAAATATGATTACCAATAATAAGGGCAATCACATTACTGAGTTTAGAGTCAGAAACCAGGTTTTCAGACAGGAGGAGGTAGGGAACAAGGTCCATCGGTGTTACCCTGGTGAAACTGAGGTGACTCCAGACCCATCCGCTCGTTTCCCACATGTGGAGTAGCCCTCTCCCAGGGCCCTGTCCCAAAAGAGCATTTGTTCTGTCCACAGTGTACTTCAAACACATTGGGGACACAGTTGGTTTTGTCTAAATGACAATTGCCCCTGTTTTTCCCTAATGGAACTGGCAACATGGCCAGTAAATCTTGCCAGCACTGCTCTGCTTCGCAACAGTCCCATCTCCTTGATATGATGGAGCAGTTTTATCCCTCCAGTTTGCTGCGCTTCCTTTTGGGAGACGATTTCTAAAAGGAAACCCATCCTAATAACAACTAAAACGTAGCCAGTTGTGCTACGCTAGGCAGAGTTACCTCTCAAGACACAAGAGGGATAAATCAAACCTCAGATCAGAAAACTACTGAATTTCAGCATTCAAACCATTCCTCGGCAGCATTCCTCCCTTTTGGGAACTGGAAACCAAATACACCCCTGGCATCCTTTTAGCACAGCTTCCCCGCTGGTTATGTTTTAGACTAACCTCTTTTCGGGCTAATGAGGTAGTAAATGATGTATTTCTATAGCACGGGCCGAGGTCTTGCTGAGTGCTGGCTGGTTGTGTCGCTGCTGGCACCCCTGGGCTGCCCTGTCAGCGCTGCGGCTGTCGCTGCCGCAGACTCTTCGGAAGAGGATGGTTGAGCTCTGCGGGAGTCCAATGCCTTATTCATCCCCTCCCCTCCCTGCAACTGGGGAGATTAGGCGCTATTTTAAGCCTAACAAATTGAAAGGACTCGCGGTTGCTGCTATCCCAGGGCTTGCTTGATCCCAGTGAAAATAATTTCCAGTTCCCAGCAGGCTGCAGCGAGAGGAAAGGAAGGTATTTGCCAACGCGTACTGCAATAGCGAGCGCTCACAGCAAGACTCGGTGCCATTGAAAAAGTCGTCAGGTTATGGAAGTGGCACTTGGTGGCACAGGCGGTTGAGAGCAAAGTCACACACAGGGTTCGCAGGAGTTTGTGCTTCTGCACTGTCTGACACCTTGGAGGGGTGGACATGACCTCCCAGAAGAGGAACCTCTACTCTTGCTGCCCCTCCCATAGAAACGCCTTGTGTCAGCCCTCCTTCGTTGCTTCATGCCTTCAGGCATAATGAATTAGGTTAATGAAGACCTGCTGATTAAAGGCTGGCTGCTAATACAGTTCACTTTGGCTGAAATGGGCTTGGAAGGGCTCAGGCAAGGGGCTCCTGGGCTGCTTGCTGGCAGAGGACGGGGCAGGGTCTGGAGGAGGGTAAGGTCCCTGCGTTGCAGATTAGATTTTTGTCTTGTTTGCTTTCTGTATGCTGGGTGGGCTCCTCTGCCTCTTGCTTGATGGATGTTTTCTGCTCCGTTGAGGAGTCCAGTGGGAAAGTGCAGAGCGGTGATTAATCGCTTCTCCATAGGTGACTTGCACAAGCGCGTTCTGAGGCAGAAGTACCGAGCTGGGTACAGACAATGTCCCAAAAGAGACAGCTGGCATCTTACTGAGACAGCTTTTGTGCTGAATCTACAAAGGACAAACAGATCAATCTACTTATGTTGTGTTTCTGACCGAGCTGCTCTCCGTTTTTGGCCTCAGTAGCCCACACAGATATGAAAGTCCATCCTATTGCTTTGCAAGCTCCTGTTTTTACCAGCCACCTGCCCATTGACTTATTTAAATCCTGGACTGTAAAGATTATCTTAGGAGCAGAGAGAATCTCGGTGCATCTCATTTGCTCAATGCTTGCTCTAACAATGCTGTGGTCCCTCATTAGAGTCCTTAAATGTGACTTCAGTTAAAAATTTGTGATAGCCGTTTGCCAAATTATCTTTGCTTTCAGGCCTGCTGTGTTGTAGCTCTCTGAAATGACTTGGCCACCTAGTGATTCCTTTACCTAGAAAATCCTTTTGGAAGTAAGTAGCATCAGGCCATAGGTAGGAGAGAGAAATTTAGCACCACCAGGCTGGGTACAAGATCCATAATTTTATAGCAGCAAGTTGAAACCAATCGAAGAATCTGTTCTAGTGAGAGGTGTCCCTGCCCATGGCAGAGGGGTTGGAACTTGATGATCTTTAAGGTCCCTTCCAACTCTAACCATTCTATGATTCTATGATTTTTTTCACCCTTAGAATCACTAGCCCTGGGGTATCCCAGTTAAAGGATCCCTAGATATGCCCTATTTTTCCCTTAAACTCTAGCCCCTATCACTGTGGGACAGGATTTGGTGGGCTCTGGGACAGCTATTTTTCTGAATTTGGTAGTTTATTTTATTCAGCCGTTGCTTTCTTGGAGCCCACCCAGATCTCGCAAGCAGCTGCTGATGTGCAGCCAACACCGAGCACGCAGCGCTTCAAACCCCGCTCAGCTGCGGATCCCAGTTTCCCAGGTGTGTCGAGCCGGTGCAATCAGTCTGAAGGATTTTCGCCGTGCAGATGCCAGCAGTGACGGTCTGACGGACCTGCTCTCCTTAACAACTTACTTGTGCAGCAGGTTGCTGGAGGCGGGGGATGATGCCTGAAGAGTTTCCCAAAGGAAATAGGATCCGTGTATCCTTTCCTTGCGTTACTGCAGCCTCTCTGCTGTGCACGGGGGCCTGCTAAAATGAGAGATAAATGGGATACCTGGCTTTTTGGTTTAAGTGTGTGTATAACAAACGATGCCATTTATATAATTTATCTGCATGTTGAGATTTTTGGGGCTAAGGCAGTGTCTTGTCTCAGAAACCTGGATGATAAGCACAGGGAACTGAAGTCCAAACAAATTTTGAATTCTATGTGTCATGAAATAAGCTAATACTTTAGCCAGATAGGGAACTTTGGGCTGGGGTGCAGTGCTCTCTAATCAATGGTGAACTGAGTGTGGCAAGTAATGCTCAGGAGGCAAAGCTTTTCTTAGTATTAGAGCTTCAGATAAATCCAGCTGGCTCTACAAACAAGAGCTCTTCTCATATTTTCTCGTTTTCTTTCCTAGAAATGATTTCCCAGTGAAACCTATATACCTTACATACAGATTTGATGAAAAAATACTGAATGCATTTACCACTGTACTTCCTTACCCCAAAGGAAAGCAAAAGGGAAATACAATCAGAGTTTCTGCCTCCTATTTTCTTATAACATTTTTTTTGTGTTTCAAGTGCTAAATGACTGGCATCACGCTAAGGAAGTTGGTTTGTATTTGATTTTGATTAACTTGACTGAAAGAGTCAGTTTTGGTTAAAATGAATTTGCTAGCTGGCCAGCTTACACCCATGAAGGGAGAAACCTTGCACCAAGTAGCCGTGGAGCCCGTGTCTCCTATTCCTCCAGTCTGGGTCAATACACTTCAGGGATGATCAGAAATGGCAAATTCATAACTAACAATTGTTTTTCCCGAGAGGTGGAGACTGCAGGGTTCAAGGGAGACAATTTAAACTGGACACGTAATGGGACTTGAATGCCTGATTTCTCTGAAAAGTCCTTGCTTGCACACGTAGGTATAGAGTCAGTGGAAAGAGGATGATTGTCATGGGCTCTGCTGAGTCCTTGGTGAGAAACCCATTAAAGTCCGTGTGAAGATCACAGAATCACAGAATGTTAAAGGTTGGAAGGGGCCTCTAGAGATCATCTCGTCCAACCCTCCTGCCAGAGCAAGTCCACTTAGACCAGGTTGCCCAGGATGGTGTCCAGGTGGGTTTTGAATGTCTCCAGAGTGGGAGACTCCGCCACCTCTCTGGGCAGCCTGTGCCAGGGCTCTGCCACCCTCAAAGGAAAGAATTTCTTCCTTATGTTGAGATGGAACTTCCTATATTCGATTTTGTACCCATTGCCCCTTGTCCTGTCACTGGGCACCACTGAAAAAAGACTGGCCCCCTCCTCCTGGCACCCTCCCTTTAAGTATTTGTAAACATTGATGAGATCCCCCCTCAGCCTGCTCTTCTCTAGACTAAAAAGACCCAACTCCCTCAGCCTTTCCTCATAAGAAAGATGCTCCAGATGCTCCAGAAAGATGGTGCCTATCCCTTTAGTAGCTGCCTGCCTTCACTGCTCCTCAGTTTTCCATCCTAATATTCTCCTGACTCCAATGCTCTTCCACCTTTTGCTGTTCGTGCTTCACTGCCCACTCTGAGCCTTTCCGCTCGCTCGTACCCATCTTCTTCTCATTCCCAGGCTCTTTCCTGAGCCCTGTTCTCTGCTCCTCTCCTCTCCCTGGTTCTTAGCCCTTTCCTTTCCTTGATCCCTCACCATATGATAAATCTCAGATGAATAATTATTCCCCAGTCCTATCCTTTGCCATTTTTTTCCCCAGGCTTTCTGTGGACGGGGGAGGCAGTGATGGTGGAGGTCTCATTATGGTGTTGCTTGTGTTTAGTGAAAGCTGTTAAATGGCCCCCTGCTGTGACCAGTTGCTTCGTGATGGTACAGGTCACTGGGATGAGGAGGCGTGCAAACCACTTTGGGGTTTCACTGCTTGGGCTGCGTGCTGAATGCACGGCCAGGATGAATCGCCAACACGTGTTTCTGGATGGAGTATCTGGGCTCATGGTCATTGAAACCCTGTTTGCAGCAGGAAGCTGTATGGAAAATGCTGCCTGCGCTGCCAACGTGGTCCTGGGGAGAAACTTGGAGCTGAAAAAGTTTTTGCTGCTTCTGACTGTATTTTCTGCTGTCCCGTCTCACAATACACCCAGAGGTCCGTGAAAATGATTAAAATTCTGATTACTCATATGAACAATGTGGAAAAGAACAGCTTTGGAATTAAAATTCAGAGAGAAATTGAATCCCATAACAGAGTCTGCATTTATATTCAAGTTATGCTAATATGCTGTTTCATGAGATATTTGAATTCAATCAGGAAATCACCTAACAATAAAAGCCTAAAAATATATACAGAAGGGAAGGCAAGTGAGAAAGCCCGTTGATGGCATTGATAAAGTCTCAGCACAGATTTCGACAAACCTGATTGATAGCTTATTTTTAAGAGATTTTTAGACATTAGTCCAATGCGAGTGTTTATGCCTGGTTTCTTTTTTGTTAGCTCGTGCTTGGTGTTAGCACAGTGAGTGAACACAGTCCCTCTCTGGGTTTTGTTGGATTTTTTTTGGTTTGTTTGTGGTTTTTTGTGTGTGGTTTTGGGTTTTTTTTTTCCCTTCTTCCCCCCACTCTCAGCATGATCTTGAAGTTCTGAAGGCATGAGCTGGTCTAGACAAAGCAGTAGCTTTCTAATTTAGTTTATTTATTATGTAACTGCACGTAATTGCTAATAGAAAAAACAAGTTATTACTGGCTGATATGCCTAGTTAACAAGAGCAAAGACCAATTCAAATACAGCTCCAGTTCTGGGGTTTAGTAACATCACTTGGCTCTCGGATAGGCATGACAGGAGCTTGTTAGTTATTTCGTACTGCAGATCCACGCGGCATTTGGCACAGTTACAGGAGAAAATGCTCGGGCCGCGATAGGTAGCGGCAGCGCCCGACTGCACGGAAGTCGCTGGGGCTCGGAGCCTCGTGCGACTGCCCGAGTCCAGATGTTCCGATATCTGCGGGCAATTAAGCGCATTGATTATTGTGCACATTAAGAATTTGCGCGTATTTAAGTGTGGGGGCCTTCGCCATCAGAGAGGTCTCTGCTGTTGACTGACGGCCTCTTGTTTAATTTTGCTGGCAGCCTTGCCCGCAGAAGCCGAGTGTCAGCGGCGGCGAAGAGCTGTGCCTTGCCGGATACAAAGATTGTTAATTGGCTGGCCCTGTGGGAGATATCGGAGGCTTTTTTGCGGAGCTGAAGTACCTCCAGAAGATTATTATTATTTTTTTCTAAAGCGAAGAATATCGTGTAATTGCCTTATGCAATATGCAAAGCCCTTGATTGCAAACAGTTCAACCATTGTTCGGAGCTGAGATACCTCGAGGCTGTTGCATGCTGTCTGCGGGGAGGGATAAGAGGTGGGGACTGCTGGGTGACTGTTAAACTGTTCAAGACCTCGCTATGGTCCATCGGATGTACAAGTTCTTCTTAATAGGGGGGACTGAATAATTGATTTATCCAGGGGGGCTGCCCTGTGCTGTGGTGAGGGATCGCAGTTCGTGCTGCAGGTAGAGTAAAAGTGTGTCAGCTCCCCACATGTGATATTGTGCTGTGTTTTAGGAAACCTGGATTTTTTTTTGCGGGGAAAAGTGAAGTTTCCATTTCGGAAGCGAAAGATCTTGCATGCTGAGCAGGTGCTTTTGTGGTGCCCACAGGTACTCTGATCGTGGTGCAAATCTCCTTGGGCTTTGAATGATCCTGTGTTACACTGAGCAAAAGAAGTTTGCAAGCCGCACTTACAAAACTACAATAGTTTAATTATAGCTATTAATTCACATACCTGCTCTTTAAATACTCTCATTTACCTTTGACAGCCATGTGATCTGGCCTGGCTTTTTCTGAAGTCACTTAGCTACTTTTCATGTGAAATGGTGGTTTGTATAAGAACTACCAAATTTTTTGCAAATCTGGAACTATGGATTCATCTTTCTGCCAACTGAGGTAAGATAAGACTAATTTCCAGCCTTCACCCATAATTAAAAATCATCCAGGTTCAATCTTCCTTAATGACCGTAATCCATTGTGCAGCGTCTTCACACTGATAAATGATTCAATAACAAGGTTTTGTGTTCATGGTTGCCCTTGTGTTACTTGTTCTTCCTGATGCTTTCCAGCAACCAGAAGTGTCAACACTGACAGGAAAAGTTAAGTTTCTGCTCTTTCCTTATTACTTGCTCTAACACCTCAAAAGCATGGGAAACCTTACAATGAAAGTCCCTCTGCAGTTTACGTCCCCCGTGACTGGATTCCTCTCCAGTATTTGAATGTTTCTCTCAAACTCCAGTAGTTGTGGTTTTTTGGTGTGTGGTTTGGGTTTTTTTTGTCTTTAGAAATTTGTATGGCCCGATATTGGCTGGTTTTATGTTGGTCACCATGAAGATTAGGAGAACCTGTACTGCTAAATACAGGGGTCTGTAGTGGCAATTGGTAGTATTTAATTCCTGACAGACCACTTAATTCTAATGACTGCTGTGCCTGTGGAAAAGGAAAAAAGAAATTGAAGACATCCATCTGGATACTCCTAAATCCTATTCTCTGTCCTTTTCATAAACGTCATTCTGAGCTTACATAGAACAGAATCACAGAATGGTTTGGAAAAGATCTTAAAGACCATCCAGTTCCAACCCCCTGCCATGGACAGGGGACACTTCCCACTAGATCAGGTTGCTCCAAGCCTCGTCCAACCTGGCCTTGAACCTCCAGGGATGGGGCAGCCACAGCTTCTCTGGGCAACCCCGGCCAGGGGCTCCCCACCCTCACAGTCAAGAATTTCTTCCTGAAATATCATCTAAATCTCCCCTCTGCCAGTTTGAAGCCATTGCCCCAGAAGGACAATAATATTTCAGTATCCAAAAATAAACCCTACTCTGACTAGTCTGCTTGAGATGTGGGGAGTTCTTGCCTCTTTAAAGTGTTTGTTTTGTGGAGGAGTGCAAAGTGCACGTGTGGTCAGCAGCCCTGGAAGCTGCTTTTGTGAAATAAATTATGAATAAAACACCTTTAGTACTTGAGAGCTTAAAAAAAAATATTTGTGCCAGTGCTCATTTAGCGTATGGATGTGGAGTACGTCACCTTTGTGTGGTGCTGCAGGTGTGAGGAGGAGAGAAAATAATTTATTTTCACGTTTTCAGGTCAAGGAAAGACCTTACTGCTGGTAGCGTCTACCCAGCTGTGAGTGTCTGCCTTGTAGCTGACGAAGTAGGGCCTAACCTCTTACACCAAACACATGAGGTCTGGAAGTCTCTTATGTTTCATTTTGAAGCAAGAACATCTCAATTTGAATTGCGTACAAATAACTTACACTCTGCAAATATTCATGGCTGACAATCCTACTGACGTGTTTCATTTGCCTTTTAAAAAAAAATTTTGATACTTGGTTTCTGGGAAAGTGTTAAACAGCTTTTTGGATCTTCTGTAATAAATAAATCCAGCCTGGCCCTCTTAATTCTTTGAATACTTGCAGAGAGATTTGAAATTCTTTATGGAATGAGCATTTTCCCAAGACTACACAGACACTGCCTAAATTTTAAGCCAATCCAATTTTTTTTATCCGGGTTTAATAATTATCTTAATTCATGACCCAGACTGAGGTTTCTTCATGAAAATATGAATCACTATTTGGGAAACTACATGAAATCTTGCATGTGAGTTTTGCACGTGCTTTTTTTCCTCTTTCCCTAAATAAACAAAGCTCAGGAAGTTTGGTTACTTTCTTTTCCTTCCCCTACATCCAAACTACTATGTAACACATGGGCCCATTTCACTGAAACTTTAGCCAATGGAAAATTCTGCTGCTCATAAAGCTACTTATTCTCAGTATCTCTCCAGCTTGTGGAAAAGGGAGAGTATTGATGCTAGCATGATCTTAAACACAGGACTTTGGATGCTAGTAACTGGAGGAGTGTGAAGAGTTGCTTTTGCTCAGTCTCAGTGTGATTGTTCAGACCCAGACTTAATGTGAGTCTGAAGAATTGAAGCGTGTATTTTTTTTTTCCCTTTCATCATGAGTTTTTTTCTATTAGTTTTGAAGTGTGGTTCTACTATGCTTAAAATTTCTGCCCAAGATTGAGTAGAGAAAACTCAGGCATGTCAACCCTTGTCTTTAAATTTGGGGTACTTCCTGCTGGCCCAAGGATGCTCAGAACTCCAAGTTTGAGACACTTGAGAGCAAAGATGTCCTGATACATGTGAGGCCTCTTTCTGTACCTCCTTTTACTTTTTCTTAGAGTCAATGGAGTCTAGTTGTGTTTCTTCTACACTGAACTGGGAAATGAACTCCAGGTCTCGTCGTGCCCAGCTGGTTATTTTTTCTTCCTCTATTTGTCCCAGGGCACCCTCTTCTCCTATTGGATCAACTATTGTGCTGGACATGCACTTGCTGGAGCAGTGCCTGACACACAGGTTATGCTGGACGTTCTCAGAGTTGCCAGATGGCATTCAGGCCTGATAGTTTTGCGTGGGAGCCGAGAATTTCAAAGGTCTCTGCCCTTGAACACGACTTTCATCTAATCATGCTGGGTGAGCATCCCTTGCTGTTAGCAACGCAGGGGAGGAGAAGGGAGTGCTGTGTGTGGATGGTGATTTTTGGGATTCTTTGGGGCTTCAAACTTATGATTAGGGTAATTAACATATAAAGGGCATGTGTGAAGGAGGGAGGTGGATCTACCGTCCCAGTGGTGTTGGAGGACGAATCTCTGGTTCATAAAGAAAGAGTGGCTCACCCTGCTGCCTCAAGGCCATGGCTCCTTGGATCAGTGGGACCAGGCACCTGAAAGCAGCTCCTGGGTGCCTGGATCTCACCTAGAGTCTAGCTTTGGTCACCAAGGCTGTGTGGGTGATCTGCAGACGTGATCCTCCCCTTTGGGATGGCTTGCACCCTTCTGAAATCTGGTTGACTTGACACTGGTATTATATATCCATATAAGTAATTGATCCTATCTGCTGTTATATCATTGATAAGTTTCTTTCACTAATAAGTTTGTAGTAGCCTGTAATGGTGTATACCTACTTGGTTGTTCCTACTACTGGTTGCTGCTATGTGATTGGTTGCTGCTAACGTTAACTGCTACCATACTATTCATAGAATCATAGAATCACTCAGGTTGGGAGAAACCTTCAAGATCATCAAGTCCAACCATAAACCTACACTGTCAAAACCACCCCTAACCCATGTCCCTCAGCACCACGTCTGCCCGGCTTTTAAATCCCTCCAGGGACGGTGATTCCACCCCCTCCCTGGGCAGCCTCTTCCAATGCCTGATAACCCTTTCGGTAAAGAAGTTTTTCCCAATATCCAACCTAAACCTCCCCTGGCACAACTTGAGGCCATTTCCTCTTGTCCTGTCACTTGTTACTTGGGAGAAGAGACTGACCCCCACCTGGCTATAACCTCCTTTCAGGGAGTTGTAGAAACTGATGAGGTCTCCCCTCAACCTGCTCTTCTCCAGGCTGAACAATCCCAACTCCCTCAGCCGCTCCTCATAAGACTTGTTCTCCAGACCCCTCACCAGCTCCGTTGCCCTTCTCTGGACACGCTCCAGCACCTCAATGTCTCTCTGATACTGCGGTGCCCAAAACTGAACACAGTACTCGAGCTGCGGCCTCACCAGAGGTAGTATTGATTGATACTATATCACTATTTGTTGGTAGTAATTTCTAATAGCTTGGTCTATGTATTTCCTTTATTAATGATAGGTATACTTGTTAGTGGTGACTTTTTTGTGATATTTGTGGTAATCTGGAATAAAGTAGAGAAATTTAGAGGACAGAAGCCTCTGTCCTTGTGTATTAAGGAACCCGTCTCTATATGCCTGCAGACTGGGTAACCCTTTTGGTCATGGCAGTCCCTTTTCTGCAGTTATATGTGTTGTGTAGATGCTGGTATGTCTCTTGCACAGCGTTGTGCCAGGCAGGGCTTGATGGCTCAGGGCAGTGTGGGTAAAGCACTGCTGGTTCCTGGGCAGTTTGGACCTGGCCACTCTGGGTTTTGTTGTGGGTTTTTTTGTTTTTTTTTTTTTTTTTAGAGATGAGAAAATGTAAGTACGTAGACATGAGTTGTGCTTTCCCATGTAGCTGCGGGCCAGGGAGCCACACTCAGCCAGCTTTATTTACTACTGCAGACATAACTTGAAGCTTTAGCTGGAAAATCCTCCCACAAATGCTAGGTGAGATTCATGGGTGGAATTTATTCATGTTCAGCTGCTCTCCCATAACTAAGTCTTTCTGTCAATGTTTTCTGTCTAGGCTAGCGAGCGCCAATGTGTTGAGCTGTACATATGGAGACTTGCATGAAATGTAGGCTCTATGAACTGTAGTTACGAGTCTCAAACAAATGAGGATCTTGTTTCCCTGCTATCTTCTAGTGCTTTGGTTATTCTCCCAGGATGCACAAGGTGCTGTTTCAGATCTGTATTTGAGGCAGGTTTTGAGCCACAATCTGTCCTTTTCTGTATGAGTAAACCCTACATGTCAGCTGGTGAAAAAAGGGCTCTTTTGCTCAGTTATGTGAAGCAGAACAGCTCTTTACTGAGCCTGTGAAGAAGGACAAGTAGTTTTTAGACTGGGTAAAGGCAATCACCTGGCACAGGATAATGCAGGTCATGGCTCCAGACAGTGGTAAAAAAAAAAAAAGTCATCAGAAGAAGGATTAAGAAATAGCTGAAAATGTTTTTAGGGTTGTCTTTCGAGGACAGTCTTGGAGGAAAGCGGGAAGGGAGTTTGGCTCAAATGTCTTCTGAACTGATCAAGTAGAAAAAGGATTTGAACTGAGGTGGTACTATTAGCTCAGGCAATTCCTCCTGCTGCATTTCTTCTGCTTTTATTGACTATGAAAATGAAATGTTTTATTTAACCTGGAGTAAGTTTCTCTCTGCCCCTCAGTGAGTGTCATTGGTTTGACTAACAAACCAAAGAAATCAATTATTCTTACAGCTTTCTGTTCAACATGCTTCACTCTCCTACCAAAATCACTTGAGTGTTTAAACTCTGGTGAAAATAGCACGACGTTGTTTGCATTAAAATGTAGCGTATGGTAGACAAGTCAGGTGAATACTGGGAAAAAGTATTATTGCTTATGTCTAACAGCTGGAGAATTGTATTATCATTATATGGTTGGTTACTTCCTAAGAATTCAAAAAATTTCTCATGGTGGAGATCTCCAAAGCAAATGGGTCTCCTCTGACCGCCCCAGACCGTGACGTTTAGAGGTCTCTCTGATAATTGTCTCTGAAGGGAAAATGCTACCAATTAGTATTGGAGGAAGAACCTAAAAGAGAGTTCAGGGGACTGAGACATTACAGACCACTAAGTCTTGCTTCCAAGACTTGTAGACCACTTGGAAGTAGGACAGTGTTGACTGATAAACATGATACGACAAAGAAGAAAGTAATACTTCCTGAGACAAGGAAAAAAATAAATAAAACAATACCTTGTTTAAAGGCAATCCAAGTATTCCCTGTCAGAACGGAAGCAGAGTGACCAAACAGATCTTGTTTTTCCTTCCCTCAAGGACTCTACAAGAAGCCTTAAGTCAGTGACCCGTGTGTGTCTCCTGTTTCTTCTCCCTTCATGTGTTGCTATCCAGAGAGAGGAACAGGGCTGTTGATATCAGTCACCCATTCAATCGTATCTGCACAGGTTGAATTTCAGGGCAGACCTGGTGTTGTCTTTGAAACTGTTCTACTAGAAGCACTCGTCTTGGGAAACCACTAGGTAATGCATTAGAAAACCATAAGGAGGTCTGGATTTAAGTAGAGCATGTTGTTGGTCTGCGATTTTAATCAATTAGTCATTTTTAAATTTAATTTTGTTGTAAGAACTGAATCGTTCCCCAGTCAACAGCATGGTGCTCCAGGATTACTTAAACATGTTTTTCCTGGAACGAGGATGCACCAACAATTCCTACTCTGCAGGTATGTCTGCAACACCTGATGAGGTGCTAACTGCAATCAGGTGAGAACACTGAGGAATTGATGCTTAACAAACTACCTAATCAAAAACCCATTATACTCTCAGAATTAATGAGATACTGAGTGCTTCAATTAATGCTGGCCATTTTGTAGAAATCTTATGAGTTTTATTAATTTAGCAAAAATTCCTAGCTGATGACTATCAGCTGGAGTTGCAACAAAAGTGCTGGGGTGCTCAGAACTTGTCAGAGGTGGATTTAGGCATAGCTAGGATCTTTATGGTTAATAAAACATCTACTATGCATTATTCCCCCACGCCTACAACAAGTTAGATTTTAAAAGATAGAAGCGCTGGTATTCTTGACTCATGTAAGTATGATCTTTCAACTGAATACTTCCATGCGTACTGAGAATATATATTAATTTGAGCACTGAGTTTACTTAAGCAGAAAATATATATGTAAACGCCTTAGTGTGTGCAAGACACGCACACTCAAATGCCTATTTGCATAGCTAAATGGAGGAGTTAGAGCTTAAAGATATTGCAAATGTTTTTGTATCTGCATTCAACAGATGCAGTCGTTTCCATTTCTAAAAAAGAAATGGTCTACCTCGAGTAGTGTAAACAAATCTGCTGTATATTTTTCTTTTTACGGAAATAAGACTTACTCTGGAAAACTTATTACATTTGATGCAGTACTGGAGCTGATACTCAAAGATATTTCCATTTTGAATAGACATTTTTTGGTGGCTAGTAGTTTTATGATCTTAACTTTCATGCTGCAATCTGGCGTATGTGTATATGTCTTGGTGCAGGAAAATGTGCTTAGAATGCAGTTTGGCATTTTGGGGATCAAATCATATCTCACTTCTGGGGGGTGCCAGCACCAAGATTTGCTCATGACTCAAAACCTGGCGCTTGGGTTTTCAGTGGACTTCAGGTGCTTTTGTGCACCCTTCAACTTCCATTGTGGGAATCAATTGCCAATTGTCCGACTGCCTTGCTGGATCTTCATCCAGTCTTCCGAGATAGCGACGCTTTGTTAGTTAAGGACAATTTGCCAATTGGGACTTCAGTAGGTAAAAATCAAAGTCCATTGAATCCAACTCCATGTCATCTGAAGAAACACTGAATTTCCGAAGCCTTTGACAGACATAGTCTAAGGCTTGTACCTTGAAGCCAGAAAGCCTCTTTATTTGAAAAGAAACTTCCTTTTTCCCTTCCTCTAATCTGCTTGCACTGTAAGTTGCTGTTTCCAGCAACTGAGCTGAAAGGAAAACAAAGCCATTTGTCTGCACCTAAATATGATGATTTAGATGCCTAAATGCAACAGATTTTTGTGCTGAATCTTTATTTGGAAGAGGTATTTACATGTAGTCCAGTATTAGCAGTCTAAGACTGAGTGAAAGATCATTTCTTCTAGGTTTTTCCTTTCATGGTTGACATAAGCCTCTCCTTGCCGAAAATCCCCTCTCAGTTATAGAGGTGTGCATTTGGTATTTAGGCAGCCAGCCCTCCCCAGTTAATATAAAAGGAATGTGGGGATTTGACTCAGCATCTGATTTCCATACCAGGAACCACTTGCTTTTAATTTGGGTGCTACTTCAAGAAAGTCTAAGTGCCATTATAAGCCTAATATTTTTTTCTGAAATCTTTCCATCCAAATAATAAACTGTACACTTACTCCCTCCTCATCAGTTTTTTAGAAAAATATATATTGGGTGACAAACACATAATTGCATATAGATGATTGAATGGTTGAACATACACAGTTTTTTTTAGTGGATTTAAAGCCACAGACAGTCTCATTTTAAATGTTGTCTAGGCAGCAGTAGTCCTGAAAGGAAATCGGGTATAATCACTATAATACTTCTGGGGCATGAAAACAAAAGCCATCCCAATATTGGTAGTATCAGTTGTAAAAATTGTAAATCTAGTTTGTTACATGGCAACTTTGAAAGCTATTTCTGATTTATTTTTTTTTAATGAAGTCATCACGTTGATTCATTCTTACAAAGCCTTCATTTTTTAGTTGCACTGTTCAAAACTTCTGGTTTGTGGATGGCTTTTGCCAAGGTTTGTAACTTCTTTTGAGGGACAGTCTCATTTTGACATTTTGCTGTCAAAACACTTGTCACTCTGGTATTTTTGTAGACTTTGAAACTCGGGATTGTGTTTTGTTCTATTCCTCATTGGGAAGATCAGACTTCTTTTTTTTTTAAACTCTTTGGCCTGAATTTGGGTGATTCTGGAGGAATCAAAGCTCTGTAAAGTCAGGCTTGTCCTGCTGCCTGAGCAGTCCTCTCGTGTTGGAATTCATCCTTCAAAAAAGATATTGGTTTGACTGATATTATGATACAGCGTTTAGTTGCAATGACTCAATTTTTTTGAATGATCTTAGAAAAATTGGCATGAAAGGGTGAAAAGATCCACATAATGGCCTTGGCGCTGTGGAAAATGCATTATAGTAAAAGACCTCAGGAACACAATCTGTGTAGTCCATCAAAAAAGGAGATTAAGGTGACTTGATCTGGCTAAGTGACATCTTGGTGAGGATATATCGGCTCCTAAAGTTGTCTTAGTATATTAAAAAGGGGGAGAAAGAACTAATAGTTGGGAGCTGAAGCAATAAAAATTCAAACACAGATTAGACCCAATTTTTTTAATAGACAAATGTGGTTAACTGCTATAATAAGTGTTGGCTTCTATTGATGTCTTTCTAGCACTAGTGAAAAAAATCTGTTTTTAAAATATACATTATCCAGAATGTAATTATTCCTCCATTATGTATAATCTGTTAGGCTCCATGGAACAGGAACTGGATAAAATACAACATACAGGATTTTGTTAGAGGACTTGGTGGTTGTTTGTGCCAGTAAAAATATGCAGTTTATTAAAGGATTTATACTCATGCTGGGTCAGACCTAAGATCTAAATCTCCCTTCTTCAGACAGGCTGAGGGATACACAAAATTCATGAGAATTGGGGCAATATAACAACTTCATTAGTGTGGGGGGTTGTTTTGAACTGACCTGCTAGACTAGTGCTGGCTGGCAGAAGTATGAAGTTTGGCTGTGGCGTAACTTCTAGGCGAGAGAGACACTGGAAACGGACTTGATCCATGAAATGTTGAAATACAGAAGATGACAAGTTGCTCCCTCTCTGTGCTCTGGCCTTAGGAAATAGACCTACGTTCAAAAGGGGCTTTAAATTCTCTTGAACTGCTTTCAAGGCGACAGAGGCATAATGCGAGTTAACATCTCTTGCTTTCACCAGCACGTTACAGCTTTTGCAGCCTGTGCCGTAACTTCCAGCTCCTGGAAGCTGCCCGCCTGCCTCTGCGCTTGTGTATTTCATGGAATATGCCCTTAGCACGCAGCAAAACCCATGACAAGGTGTTATAAAGGATCTGATGTGCTCTTTGTTAGAAGCGTTTTCTTGGAAAATATTTTTTCCCCAGATTCAAAGCTTTTAGAGAAACCTCCCAACGCTAATGAAATTTTTGTAAAATTAACAAGAAATAAAGGGGACTTTCTGCCTTTTTTACACTTGCTATCCAGTTATATAGAAAAATTAGTATTGGGGGGGAAGCTAAAGTTTTCTATTCTATATCACATTGCCCCACATTGCTCAATAAGCTTATTTCATGGGAGCGTTCAGAGTGATGGACACCGTTGCCTGTGATGGTGATCATGGAGCAGAGGATGATGTACAGCCAATGGAAACACGCTTGCTTTGCCTTAGGTAGAACCACAGGTCTACAGTGGACTTTGGGAGATTTTTACTCTTGGGTTAAGCGAATTGTTAATAACAAAGCATTTCACAGGTGGCAAGGAGTTTGGAAAAAGTCATTAATTTCCTATAATTCTGAAAGAGTATCATCGCTTTTGGATTCACGGAATATAAACCCAGATATCTTTTAATCTGAACTCTGTAGACGATAGGCTTAATTACCTCACTCTGTTTTAACTGCAATAAAATCAACCCTATCTTCATCACAACTTATGTCCTCAATCTTCCCTTAGTTCAGAGGCCTTTGGCTTCTTTCTCTGAAGCAAGTTTTCCTTACTTTCATAATCCTGTAGTCATCCTTGTGCCTCTTCTCTAACCTCTCTACTTTTTCAGTATCTTCCTGGTGTTCCAGCTTTTAGAGTTCCAGATGTGCCTGCTGCAGGCGGTAGTTGGTCTCTCTGTTCCTGCCCACCGTGTCTTTCTCCAGCTCTCTCCTCCTAGACCCAGGGTCATCCCGAGAGGTTGTCCTGGTTTGAGCGACACAGGACTAATTTATCTTCTAATCCTTGGGAAAATCATACTTTTAGAAGACTCTAGTGGCTGAATTTGTGGAAATATTTACTTTCTAGCCAGCTATGATGTGTGGGTTTCAAGGTCTCTGAGTTTTTGAGCTCACCAGGTGCAGGGATGAGGAAGAGTGAGACCCGGGCACTTGCCCCAAGCTGCCAACAGGGTTATTTCATACCATGCATGGCACATCCAATAGAAATTAAGAAGTTTGCTGTGAAGTTCTCTCTCCCTTGATGGCTGCCATCCTGAGAGCTTCTTGCTCTGGTGCTGGAGCTCTCAGCCCTTCTCTTCCTCCTGAAGCTGCAGTGCTTGCAGTGTCCCACACTGGCTGTCCCCTGCTGGGAGCGCACGGCTTCCTACAGATAGAATGAGCTGAGTATAATCCTTGTATATTTTCATATTGGTATTGGGATCAATATTGGTTCTTTGGTGTTATTACTGCCAATTATCTATTCTTATTCTATTAAATCTGTTTATATTTCAACCCCTGGGTTTCCTTGCTTTTTCCCAGTTTCTCCTTCCTGGGTGGCGAGGGGTCATTGAGTGAGAGAATAATTGTCTAAATGACAGTAAATTGTTGGGGATTCCTTGAAGCATAGCAGAAGTCATGACTAGTGGGCTGAGTGAGAAGGCTTGAGTCTCTAGGTAGATACTGGCTGGTTTTTGTGTGTGTGTTTATTTTTTTTTTAAAATGCCATCCTGACACCTGACAGTAGGAGCCATGTTCTTTGCTCATATTTGCATGACTCTGCTGGAGAGCCATGATGTTACCTCCATCCCTCATTACCAAGCAAACCAGGCTGGAATGAAACTGTACAGCTGCCAAGTGAAGTAGATGTTTGGGGAAACTGCCTAAGCTCCCCATGGGAGTCCTGTGACCACTTCTGAGCATCAACCCAGTGGCAGCTTCCCTCTGGCCATCTCACTCGTCATTGCTCCAGGACCTGCTGAGAACCAACATGAGAAGGTCCCGAGAGCTGCTGTGGTAGCCCGACAAAAGACCTACTGGAACACTTGGTAGGGGACCTCAGTTGCCTTCCTACCCTCTATGTTTAGGGTGCTTTAGGGGAGATATCACCACCTTGAGGTTACCCCTGCTCCCCACCTCTGTTGCTAGAAGGACTTCACAAAGGCTTGCTTGGTGCTCTGAGCCCGTGTTGTCAGAGGTTATTGTCCACCTCCTGCAGCAAAGAAAACTTCAGAGCTGCATGAAAAAAAGTGAATTAATATCACTTTAGGAATAATGTAATTATAGGATTAGAGGTTAGAGCCTGCACTGCTGGGGAACAGGTAAGATTTGAAGGCTAATTACTCTGCCACTTTAGGAAGCGAATCTTGGTCTGGTACAGTGAGGAATGTTGTTCCCAGACACCTACCCTATTCCCTCCATTTCTTTTATTTTCTCTTGAGTTCTAGTGTGCTGTGTTTGTGTTCTTTGGGTTTTTTTTGGGAACTGAAATTTAGATGTCGGCAATTTTATTTCTCTGTATCAAGCTACACTTTGCATTTGTGGAAAACAAGGGGCAGATCTGTCTGTGTGTTTATCAGGTGCAACCAGATTTTTTGTAAAGGGTCTGGAACTTGTGTCCCTTGGGCTTGTCCATTAACCTGCTCGCCAACAATAAACATCTCTGTCATGGAGCTGGTCAGGTGTAAACTAATAGCAGAAATTCAAGTACCTTTGGCAGGGTAGCTCCGCAGAGACTGATACAGTACAGCAGAAGGCATTAAAATGCTACTTTATACCAGATGAATATACGTGCTATTAGCTATGGCCTCTGCCTCTGCTTACTGCAGGCATCATTATATGGTGTTCTTTGCATTTGTTTCTGAGTGGGCCATATACTTTGCTTTTGGGGAATGAAAGCATGGAGTCAAAGATATTAAAGCAGAGCATGAGAAGCTATGGGGGAAGAAAAACTCTTGAGGGACGGGGAAAAGATGATATCTGCAGATGAACCTTCCATTAAAATGAAACAATCTGTGCAACCCACTTTTTTCTTTTTTTTTTTTTTTTTTTAAATTTTTTTTCCTCTAGATCCCTTTTTCCAGCCTGGCTTAACTTGCAGTTCTCATAAAGACGAAGATGGGCAATTTGGTTTATTGGTGATTCAAATGCTGGCAGCACAGGGCTATGTTTGCCAGTCCACAAACTTCACAGACATTAGGCTGTTCCCGGCAATACTGGTCTGCTGCATTATTTGTGCTGGAGAGTCACTTTATGAAAAAGCAGCTGCTGCTCACTGAAAATAAACATCTTCTCTTGACACTGTAAGCAAAAAGCTGCCTTTTAATCATTAAATGCTTCATACTGTTAACAAAGCACCATGTCTTCTTGACAAAAGTGCTATATTATCCCTGTCACTCTATTGCCTCTAGTGTTGGTCTTCTCCCTTCTACTGGTTTTCCATGCATGTGACTTCTTTGACTTCAATAATAATAACCTTTAAGTAATTAAACTATAATTATCGCCTACTAATACTATATCCTAATGCGCTACAGCATCAATACCTCATTGTGCAGCATGCCCTCAATTTGCTTTCCTATAAATCCTCTTGTTGGCAAAAAAAAAAAAAATAAAAATCTGCATTGAGACCCCTGAATGATTAATGCACTATTTAAGAAGGAATGTGCAAACTGTAGAGTTTCTACCTAGATGAGTTTATTAATACAGGTAGTAAAAACTTCCTGGTGAAATCCACGGAGAATATACTGCATGTGGGTTTTTTGATTCACTGTTTGTATCCCACCGTTTGTATCCCACCAAGGGATCATGAGAATACATCTTTGAGTTAGGGAGCTTGCAGGCAGCTAAGGTTCTCCTAAAACGGTGTGAAAACCCAGAAAGGTGGTATCTTGTGGGGCAGATAGTGGTGACTGTGCCTTTGCAGAGGGGTGAGGGTGAGGCATGAAACAAGGTTTGGTTGTAGAATCATAGAATGATTTAGGTTTGAAGGGACCTAAAAGAACATCAACCCCGCTGCCCTGGGCAGGGATGCCTCCCACTAGACCAGGTTGCTCCAAGCCTCATCCCACCTGGCCTTGAACACCTCCAGGAGCGGGACATCCACATCTGCTGGACCAGTGTCTCGCCACCCTCGACGTGAAAAATTTCTTCCTGATATCTCATCTAAATCTCCCCTCTTCCAGTCTGAAGCCACTACTCATCCTATCACTGCATGCCCTTGTAAAAAGTCTCTCTCCAGCTTTCTTGTAGGACCCTTTCAGAGGTTGGAAGGCTTCTATAAGGTCTCCCCAGAGTCTTCTCTTCTCCAGGCTGAACAACCCTGACTGTCTCAGCGTGGATCTGTTGGTTTCACCCATGAAAAAGCTCGTAGCTCTACTCTCAGGCAGCGATGCTGCATATACCTTATCTCCCTAATTTGCTCTTGGAACTCCTATGCCTTGACCACCCTGTGGTCAAGCAGCACGCAGGCTGTGTTACTGCTGGGGTGGTTTTTTGAGCTGTGATCCAACCCAGGTGTGATCCTGGGCTCTAGGAGCACCGAGGCAGCAGGAACACCAAGCTCCACCTTGTCCCTCCAGCCCTCTGACACCACCTCGGCACACTTGGGTCATCGCGAGACTCCCCACGTTTGTCCCACCCTTTTACAACCCCATCGTGGTGGTCTGTAATACAGCCCTCACTTTGGATTACAACGAAATCTTTGCAAAAAAAGTTGTAATTTCATGCACCGTGGGGGTGCTACGCGGCATCCAGGGCTGTGCGTTGCTCCAGAGAGGTCCAGCTCTGAGCTGCGCTGATGTAAATCGCCACAGCATCTAGTGTGGCAGCAGGGAGGGCTTCCAAAGGCAGCTGCCTTTAGCAATGTAGACACAGCCATTGATAGACGGCCCCGGATTATAAACCTTTATTTTTGCTATTGCAACTGGAAACTGCCCGATGCACCATGTTAGGTTATATCATCTTCTGCTCTGCACAAAGCAATTATGGATATGGCCTCTTGTCTTTGCAGCTGAATAAGCCAGGGTTTCTAATAGTTCTGGGCAGATGAAAGGAACCGCCTTTTTTTAGAGGAAAAATGTCTCAGGAAATATGTGCCCTGCGTGTGCGCAGAGCTGAGGTAACATACTTGTAGCTTAAAGCTTTCCACAGGGATCTAGCGGATAACAAACCACTCAGCGTCACAGCTGTGTCAAACTGTCAGAAAATACAGATTTATTGAAACTGAAACTTCATGAAGCGATGCCATTTTTTATTTTTTTTTTCCGGTGGAAGGATGGGAAAATATAATGGGGAAAATTTCCCTACTCAGGGGTGGAGATTTTGAGCAGGCTCATAGCTCTAACAAGGCAGTTGAGTAAAGTGAGTAAAGCTTGGTGGTGTTGGATCCCACAGCCAGAACTTCATCTGCTCTTCTTGTGGTGTTGTGCGCGTGCTGCCGTGCTCTCTCACTGCGTGCTTAATTATCTTTGGGTTACCACGTGTTAATGGAAATCACTTTATTTGTTCTTTATTTGTTGGCTTGCATGACAACTTCTCCGTTATTTTCCTTAGGGTTGGCAGCAGATATCTTAGCCCGCAGCTTCCTGGACCCCGGCTTGCCACTGCTGCGCGTAGACACGTGAGTCCCTTGAACGGCGCTGATGTATCGAGGCGTGTTAAAATGTGCAGTGTTGCCTTGTGAATGGCTTGTAATTCTGCCAAGTGACTGAAACATCAGGAAGGCTTCACCGAGAGCAAATGTGGGCTGTTTATCCTGCTCAGCATCGTGTAAAACATGATGTTAGCGGCTTGGTTTGCTACCTGTGGATCTCCGCTTGCCCCAAGCCCTCATGCTTTTGTTGGGATTTGCTGCTTAGAGAAGGACTTTCATGTGATGCTTCCTGGGACAAGCTCCTCTCTGTTTTGTTCTCATCCCTCTGAGATTTCCATTCCTTTTTAATAACCATCCGTGAGGGATGGTGCAACAAAAGAACTCTCATTAAATCCTTAAAAAAAAATTAATGTGTAAGCAGTTTTCCCTAGGAGGGCAAAAAGAAAGGAAAGAAATATATGATAAGCAAGACATTGAAACAAATGGTCAGCAATTACCGATTCGCTTGTTATTCTCTGCAATCATGAATCCAGAGGGTATGAACATCCTTTTAAATTGGATATCTGGTCCAGGAAATCTCTTCCAAATCCCTCCTGATTACAGGTTGTGATGGTGACTGATGATTCTGAATGGAAATGCCAATTTTTGCAAGTCTGCCACTGGTTGTTCAGGTTCCCTGCTAGAACCAAGAGACACATGTGAGAGATTTACTGCTGCTTTTTTCTTCCTGCCCCCCTCCCCCCCCCATCTTTTTTTAAAATATTTGATTATTGTGAGGTTACCAAGGGTTTCAGAGAGAAAATGTGAACTGGTGTTTCCAAAGTAAATATCGCCAGCCACCCGTGTGCATGCAGTGCAGCCTTACCTGCAGGCGGCTGCTTATTCAGTTTGCATATTTGCTTATTTATTATTTTCACAAAACCTGAGGGGTTTGTGACCCAGGGTTAACACTTCCAGTTTACCAGTGTATCAACACGCGTTAAAATGCACAGGGGAAAAAAAAGGAACGCGCAGTGGTTTTTGGGGCTAATTAAGTGTGCCTTTCTCTTGTTGTTCTTCGTCACGGACTTGCATGTTGGCTGTGCCTTGAGCTCATAACTGCTCCGCATGCTGCCTTGGGCTGGGTGCAGCAAAAATAATTTCTATGCTAAAACATGGAAATCCTCGGAAGGTGGTGTGCTGGGCAATGCTGTCTGTCATGGAAGGATTTTGGTGGCTTCCTGGCATAATTTTCTCCCCCTTTCCCCTCACTCCTCTTTGCCTGTGGGATTTGTGACTCATGGATGGACAAGTCTTGAGGAGGCAACAAGGGTGAGAGCCGGGGAGATTTCTGAGTGGGGAAGGGACTTCAGCTTCCCCAGTGCCTGATTAAGATCCCTCCCACGCTATTAATTTACTGGGTACCTTTTCTGGTTTTCTGTTTGTGGAGACATTTATGGCTTCTTTAGTGTTCCTATGGATATCTAGTTACTAGGGAGTTTTTGTTTTAATTTCGGCGAGTCTTTGCGAATCAAAGCCAGTCCATTTCATCCTTCACGTCACAGAAGCTCTGAGGCAAAAACACGGGCTTTGTCCTGTGATTTGCTGTGATACTCTTAAGCAGATTCTTCCAAGGGCTTGTGCTACTCTTAAGCAGATTCTTCCAAGGGCTTGTGATACTCTTAAGCAGATTCTTCCATGGATCAGTCTGCTTTCCTTTGTTGATGGCAGGAAAAATGGTGGTGCCACATCCATGCAGATGGGTAGGCAGCCAACTTCTGCTGACTCCATTTGGGGGTTAGTCCGATTACTTTTGTACTTACTGGGCCAGAAGGCCTCACAGAACCCCCAGGTACTCTTCAAAAGAGGCAAGGAAGGGCTTTCTGAGGCTGAAGGAGTGAAAGGTTTTTGAGGAGCAAGTGCTGATAGTCACTGAGAGTTAGAGAAAGCCAAGAACCGTCCCCCAAGATAGCTTGGTGCTGTGTCAGCACCGCGTGGACAGGGTTGTCAGAAAGTCTGTGAAAGGAGAGAAGAAGGTAGCATGGCTTCAAAATCCTCCTTGCTGACTAGTGGAATGCAGATGAGCAAAATTTTGATGTGCTCTTATTGCCACGGTTATGATGCTTGTGGAAGCTGGCCAGCTCACCATCAAGGAAGAGCAAACAATCTCTTGGTGGGAACCCAACAAGAGACACAACCCAACAACCACGACAAAATGTTGGTGGGAACATAGGCGGGGTCTGCACAAGGGCTTGAATTTAAAGTTGTATGTAAATTTGATTACAATTCTCTGAAGCAGCCCGAGCTCTTTATTTGCTCAGCCCTTGTCATCTGGTATTTAGCGATACGGGTGAAACGCCGTGCTGTAGGGATGCGGTGCCCGTGTTAGCGCTTGGTGCATTATCAATCTAAGCGTGCCAAAATGACACGTCTTTATTTGAGGCTGGCTCTGCAGTCTCTCCCAATGAAGTAATCGCGGCACTTCTAATATAGACATTTGATGCTGTGATATCATTTCTACAAGTGCAGGAAGGCAATACTTCAAGAAAAAATATAAAACGAGCGTGGTTCCCTTGTGTTCAGACTACATGAAGGTATATCTGCTATTTAATTTATTGAGTACTCAAGGGCACCTGGCGGGATAGATGTTCCAGTCCCAGCCCATCTGAAATAACAAGCCAGGAGAAGTCCCTGCTACTGATATGAAGTGTCAGGAAAGAAGAAAAGCCTGCAGGAAAAAGAGCATTACTGAACTTAGGCAGCATGCCAGAGTTCAGCCCTACAGAGAATCTTCATTTGATTTTTAATCAACCATTCTTGCAGCAAGTTAGGAAGGAGGATTTCAGAGGAGACTGAACCCTGATGCTTACACTGGGCAGGAGGGCAGGGCTGCCATCAAACAAAATCTGCACGTACACCTTGGGGGTGAAAGAAAAATATATGATTAGCATCACCTTCCTCTTTAGCATGGAGAGGCCAAGAAATTAAAGCAGGAGGAGGATGTTTAGCACTGCTCTGGAGCTCAAAGCTCGCTGTTTTGCATGAAAGCAAAAATAATCTATACAAGAGAAGAACATGGGCTGACAGCTTATGGCAGAAAATCAGGTAGGTGTGATTTCTAAGTCAGGCTGAGCTGCTTTAAGATGAGCTCCTCAACGGGAGCCATCTGGAAAGGAGCATGAGACAAAGAGAGGGATGGGGCCAATGGGCTGCAGCTCCAGCAAGAGCATGTCTCTTTCTGAAGCTGCCAAAACGCCAAGTTGCAGAGGAAGCTTAGAGTGAAACTCAAGGTGAAATTATGTCTTTCAGATGGCAGAGAAAGATGGACAATATGCAGAGTCTGATCTGGTTGCTACCCTGTGATGGTCACAGGAGAAGATGAAAACTTATAAGCAGTGCAGTAAAAGAGGAGGAAGGATGTATAGGGAGCCGGAGCATTTTCAATCAGTTGGCTTACCCTAAACATTTAATCACCTATGCATTAAGGCTAACCACTGGCAGCAAATGGCAGTAAGCTGCTCGTTCAGTGATGGATGGCAGGTACTGATTTAAAGACGTTTTAGGAGAGACAGCAGAATTATAACTGATAAAATGACAGCCCTGGGGTGCTCTTGCTTTGAGTGGTGAGAACTAGCTGAAATAAAAGCAGCAAAGTATCTGGGTTCTTTCTCTCCTGGAAGGTGATGGTGGGTGGGGTGGAGGCTTCGTACCACCCCATCACACTGGGGACTTGGGCACCTTTCTCTTTTTCCTTTCCTTTCCTCTCACGGCCTTTGAAATGTTTTTCGATTTTTATACCCAGCAACAACAGCAGCTGTCATTCATCTGAGCTACACTTGCAACGTGATTTAAGGGAAACATCAGGAGGCTGTTTTGGGATTGGAGGTAACACAGGCTCAAGTGACGTCTATGTCTGCACTTGGTGTCCTTAGGTGTTTTTAAACAGAGCTTTGTCAGCTTTGGCCCTTATCCTCTGGCCTAATCCCAGTAACGTATATTCCAAAATTGCCCCTGGACTCATCTTTTGGTCTTCTACATCATTCTGTCCTTCATTGCTCCTTTCCTTTAGCCTCACCTCCAGACCCTCTAGCTCTGTAACATTAAACACAAGCTCTTTTAGGAACATCTCCTCGTTTCAGTATAAGTGCTTATGAAATTAAAGATGTGAACCTGAGTCACAGTGGACTTGATGGCTTGTAATATTTTCTTATTCTTTTCCATTTCTTCTCTTTTTTCTACGCCAAAAATTTTTTGCCTTCTCATTTTATATTTCATGCTGATTAGGGGGAAAAAGGTGGCAAGTGATTTGGACCACGAATATGTCCAAGTATTATTGATTGCTACATGCTGAATTCAAAATTTAACAAGCAAACTTAGACTCTCCCTTGGTAAGCTGATGTAAGGCACTGAGGAGGAAGTCAAGGAATTTTATTTTCTAAGTAAAATACAAACCCAAGTAAATGCCCAGTTGTTTAAGGATGTCATTGGGACTCAGCATCTGACCCAGTTTCGGGACCTTCAAGACGATGGTTGCCTGAACATCAAGAGAAAGATTTGAGAAAGAAACTTCATAAAACTGGTGGTTACTATCCTCTTGTTTGCACATCTGAGTTCACTTCTGTACCCAAAAGGCCACTGCATTCTTAGAAAAGACTTTGATGAAGGTCACTTGTTCTCCTATGATGAGTATGTGTGGAGGGGCGCAGCATGGGACAGATCTAGCTCTGCTCTCGGTGGGCTTGTTTAGGAGATGTCAGACAACTAAATTCACAGCTGGAGTCTGTGTTGAACAGGAAAGTTCCACATTGGCATGGAAATATTCTGTCCCAGTTTTGTCCTCAAAGACAAGCACAAGCCAGATCTGCTGTGTTCTTCACCCTTTACTCCTCCAGCCTTTCCCTCCCCGGTGCTGCTGTTTTCAAATGAGTACTTTGATTTCCATCCTTTCACTGCCTGTATCAGATGTTGGGTCTCCTTGGGCTGTCAGCGGTCTAAGAAATGACGATATTGGTGATGAATGATTAACAAGAAATCGGAAAGTGATCTGACGTGCAGAGTACAATGTCATAAAGATGTTTTTCTAAGTGCCAGCAGGCAACCACTCGGGTAGGTGGTAAATAGTTGGTGGCCCAACCTGATGGGTCCATTGGGGATGAAGCAGCTTGGCTTCCCAAGTGGGATTGCTAAGGGACATGGGAAGGAGGGCAGGAATGGGAGGTGGCTTTTGCTGCTGCAAGGCAGAGCTACATGTGTCTTGCTCCAGGCACCCGAGGAGTCACTGATGGGCAGCCAGCAGCATGGGAGTTATTCTTTCCTTGCTCGAAAAGGGGAGCAGGGAGACTGAAAATGGGAGGAAAAATGAATCAATCTGACTGCAGCAGAGCTCTGGAATAATTAATGAATAATGTGCATTGACCTGGTTAGAGGGTTGTTTATTGCATGATTGCATGGATTTAGCTTAACAGGGAGCTGTAGGGGAAAACTCTGAAAAATCAGGAAGGGAAAATAATGACTGAGAAAAATTCTCTCTTCATTAAAACTTGAAGCTTGTTAAGAGACAATGTCAGGACAGGAAAATTTGCAGGCCAAGTTAATTTGACAGGAGAGGAGGATATGGCTTAGAAGAGAGGGAGCAGCAAACTCTGGCATCTCTTTTTCCACTGTGGGACCTCCTGAAGGAGCCACTGGCATGTACAGCACCCTGCGCAATGGGGAACTCGCAGACAGGGACCTTGCAGTGTGTTTGCAGGAGTCTTTTATGTTCATCTGATCTACACATATCTGACAGATATTTGGATGAGGTTTCCTCAGGGAACTGGCTGGGGCCACTCCTCTGGGACGGCTGGATTTGCAAGACTGGCAGGATTTGGGAAAATCTGGATGCATGAAAGACTTAAGAGAAATATCAGCTCAGAAGGGGTAAAGAGTTGAAGCCTGACACCTCCTGAGGGATGTTTTAAAAAGGATGGGAGAGGGTCAGAAATGGAGCTGAACTTGGGAAGGAACTTTCTTTGACTTTAACTCTTTCTCACTGGGAGAGAAAGGATAAGAAAATCAGAGAATAAACAAGAGATTCAGACATGAGAATTCAGATACTGTTGGGAGTAGATTATACGGGAGGAAACTATAGGGACGTAATTATCTCAGATACCTAATTAATGAGATGGGAGGGTCTGTGCAGGCCTGCAGCTGTCTTGGTAGGGGAAGGAAAGGCTCAGAGGAAGGGAAGGGGAGATGTTGCTCCTTGGAGGAAAGGGGAATTTCTGTGCAGTGGTATTGCTTTGGTGCAGGTAGAGCCTGTGGGTATTTTGAGTGGCGGGTAGGAATTAGCGGACCTGGGAAGGGTAAGTGGTTGAGGGGAGAGTTCTGTGGGGAAATCCCACATGTGAATATGAGAAGGGGTTGGTGGGCTTGCGGCAGGGCTGGTGGCTGGGTGTGCTGAGACAGCCATGGAGGGATGGGAGGACACTGCCTGGGAGGTGGGTGCTGGTGGCCTAAGCACAGGTGACTTCTGACTCTTTACTCATGGGTCAGCTCACACATGTCCAGCCCAAGACAGAGAGAGACAGGCTGGAGTATTGCAATGGCTCCTTCTGCTCTCAAAAAACTGCATGGCTTATTTTTCTGTAGCTATACCTCCCACTTCCATCAACTGACTCCAGCAAGTGCCTTTCCTTCTCTTCAGATCTGGTCCCCTCTTTTTTTGGGCAGGGGGGCATTAATAAATAATTTGCCATAAGAGGAAGGCTGTGGAAGCAAGTGCACGCTCTGTGGGTTTTTTGGTGACTGTCTAATGATGCGGTGCCTTTCAAAGTGAAGCTAGAGTCTTTATTTGTGTTAGATTAGTTGTGATGATTAAGGCTTTTTGCTTGAGTACCTTTCTGGTGAACCTTTGTGATGAAAGTGAAAATCATTAACTGGGGCTTTGCAAGGCTTTTCTAAGATTTCAGAAGCCCTGACTGTATTGGGGAGGGAAAAAGAAAGAAAATGCCCTAGCTTGTCTTTCCTGCTGCACTAACAAGCATCTACACACACAAATGTGTAAAACAGGCAGCGCACAGCTATTGCAGCTCTAAGTAAGAGTAGGCAGATGTGCAATTAAATTAGAGTTTAACAAGTCATTGTGTGTCAGCAGAGCCTCGGTTGCTGCCTGTGTGTGACTGTTAAGCTCGCAGCAGAGAGAGGCAATTTCCTGTGGTGTAAGTTGCAATGAGCAAGAATTCCACTACGTGAAATTACCTGGCTTTCTCGTGATCTGAGGGGACGCACGCAGATGGCTTTGACAGCTCAGGTGCTGGGTGGCAGCTCTCTGGGCTGCCGTAATTTGGCAAGGTTTCATCCCCTCCCTGAAACAGGAGGAGTTTTGGAGTCCAGGGGGTTTCTGATGCATATGCAGCTCACCACATAGAAAACCTTGTTTGGGCTTGCAGGGCCGTGAAGCAAAGCAAACTTGAGTTTGATGAATATAATTCAACTTCAGGGCTATCGGTGCTCAACTTCACGTGCTCCTGCTGGATGTCGTGGCTGCTACCTCATGTCGGGATTTGCTTGGGCAGCTGGATTACAGGACATGGGTCCAGGCGGCAGGGCCATGCAGTGTGCTTATGCATCTATTAATGGGGTTTAGACCCTTAAACGGTTGGGGTGAATCCAGATCCAGCACAGCACGCTGCTGCTTGCACTGACCTACAGGTGGTTTTTTCAGTGGTGCCCAGTGACAGGACAAGAGGTAACGGGCACAAACTTGACCACAGGAAGTTCCATCTGAACGTGAGGAGGAACTTTCCTTTGAGGGTGGTAGAGCCCTGGCACAGGCTGCCCAGAGAGGTGGTGGAGTCTCCCACTCTGGAGACATTCCCAACCCGCCTGGACGCCATCCTGTGCCACCTGCTGTGGGTGACCCTGCTCTGGCAGGGGGTTGGACCAGATGATCTCCAGAGGGCCCTGCCAACTCTGGTGATTCTGTGAGAACGAGGTGTGAGCGAGTCTCCATCCCTTGGCAGAGGAGGTGGCCACTCTCCCGGTGTCCCCGCTGGGCGCTTTGCCCACGTGCTGATGTCCCCAGCCAAGCTGGCCCTTCTTTGGCCTTCTCCCTTGCAAGTGGTGAAATGATATGGTAATTGTCCCTGTGTTTGAAAGGCTGAAGCGCAGATGTTGTTGTTGCTATGAAATCAGTTTGTTGATGGAAAAAGGAGTGTGTGGCTGCATGTTGTGACTGGGGCTGGTAATAGCGTGTGATTATTTCTTGCAACATCAACAGAAGTGCTTAATGAATAAGCCTGCAAAATGATTGCTAAAACACTTGGTGCAAGAAGGCAGCAGCAGCTATGAGCTGTAGTAACTTCAAAAGGGAGGTTGAGGCAGAAGACAGTATTGTAAAGGAAAGAACTGCAATGGCAATAAGGATGTTGCTGTCCTGCGCATGAGGGGAAAATCCATTTCTCCAAGGTTGTGTGAAGGGGGGTGTGTTGCATTTCCATTTGTCTTGCGAGCAGACTTTGGGGTTTGCTATGGTGCACAACACATGCATTGCCTTGTCTCTGCTCACACCCACCAACCCATCAGTTTGAGGCTTTTTTGTATATCTAGTAATTTGGGACTTTGGGCATTGCATCAGCAGGCCAGAAAGATGTAGAAAAGTGTGGGTCTAAATAGGGCACAAAGGATATTTAGCTCCAGGCTCCCATCTGTTATACTGAAGGTGGGCTTAAAGCCACAGAGACCACGTTGTGAACTCTGTAACCATCAGTTTGGTTTCACTTTAAGTTTCTGGATACTGAGAATATGCTACTGCATCTGGACCTCACTTCCCTGGACAGTGGCTGGTGATTCTCCCTCATGCCCAGGAACACAAACTGCTCATTTAATTAGAGACTTGGACCATGGATTATTTTTTTTTTCTTTATATCTTTTTCTTTTCTTTGCTGCGTGGTTTGTTTCTACAGTTTCAAAAAGTGTTCACCAGTTAAACTTAATCACTGGTAAAACCTCCATTCAGATAAAAAAAGACTGCAAAAGTATCTTCCTCATTTGTCTTGATGAGTTGGAGAAGAAGCACACTGGCTGCGGCAGAGGAAGATAATGAGGGATGGGTAATTCCTTGCTGCTGTTGTGATTACTGAGCTGCTCAGTTTAAACCAGCCCTTGCTCAGCCCAGTGCAAGATGCTCATTGGTGTGGCTGGGGATGGAGATGTTGACAAATGGCTTGTGGAAATGTCTATCCAATGCTAGCTCCTTAAAATCCAAAGAATGTACTCTTATTTTTCTCAAGTTGCCTTACTGTGGTTGGGCTGCATGGTGGACTGCTGTTGCAATTCGTCCCATGGAAACACCAGGGGAAACTTTCCCTTTGCTGACACCTTGTCTTGTCTTTTTAGTTTTGCTCAGACAAGCTGCAAATCCAGCTTTTCGTTTGGTTTGGGTGGGTCTTGGACTTCAGCTGAATTTGGCCTGGGATAATAATGGGATGTAAAACTGGGGATTAACTCTCACCAACTTCGACTTGGGCACAAGCTGAGCACTTAAGCATGGTACAGGAAACACCTTTGTCTGCAGAAGCATTTTAAGAGGCTTGTGAGAAGCTGAAATGGGACCTCTGCTCAAAAATGCAACTCTCCTAAATAAGACTTCTAGTTTCATGATTCTCCAAATGATGCAGATTTACATGCCTGCACCCCTATGTGCGGCAAAGCAATTGTATGCCCAAACCACATAATAAAACATCTAAATTGCGTGACTGTCCTGCCGCTGCCTTTGTAAGGCCGTATTGAGATTAGCAGGAAATCTAGAGATAAATATAACTTTTTTCCCCCTTATGAAACCTGCATGCAATTCCTGTCCTAGAGCCCTGTGCTCTGAGCAGGCAATGAGAGGGTACAAAGCAAAGTCCACTTCAGTCACAAATTATACACTTTCCATAAAGTTACAGGTACTTTCCCCTTTTAACAGGAGTTATGTATGCTGGCACCGCTGCATGATGCATGCTCCATTCGTCAAGCTGCAGAAGAAATCCAGAACTTCATGTAATGAATTGCCACTCAGCTTGCCAGCTGGCAGCGGGTATTCAAGGCAGTAGCTGTGCTGAAAGCAGTTATTCTCTGAATTTTCAGGGATAAATGCAATCAGAGTCCTGTGAGCTGCTTTCAGCTGTTGCTTCCAGTTACTATTATTTTCTTCAGATACGCCAGGATTCAGCTTTCTGCTTTATCTCTTCCCAGGCCCACAGTCCTTGTTATAGGACACGTTTCCCTTCCCATTCCTAAGAATAATTAAACCACCATTAAACTGATTTATAAGTAAAGACGGGGCTCTTGCTGGAGGCCCAAGGGGCTTGTATTCGTGTCTGAGATGTTTGTTGACGCTGGACAAGGGTGTTTCAGCCCAAAGAGGCCACGCAAGGTCAGAGAAGCAGAACCACTACCTGCAGTGGGCAGGGAGTGCACGGAGCCACAGCAGAGCCAAAACAACTGGGAGACATGGGCAGGAAACAGGGATGGTCAGTGTTGCTAAGAAAAATGCTCTTTTATACAGCGTTGTGTTTTTCTCCGGTCCCTCTGCCTCTTCCCCTGGCTGCTGGGTTTTTACATAGCTCTGCATTCCCCCTTTTCCCTCTCCCCCTTTGTATTATTGAAGGAAGAGTCCAACAAAAAAAGCAGCTCACACTTGAATGCTCGAGCAAACAGCCTCAAAGGACCAGCATTTGAATTCTGGGCACAAAGAAGTCATTACTTGGCTGGTCTGTCCATTTGTCATTATATGAAATGCACCCTGACTCCTCTGTAAAAGCTACAAAAAGACATCTGGTCATATTAGTCTTTCTCTTTCCTATATTGGTCTCTGGTTGTATGTCTTTATTATGTTCTTTTAAGAGAATCACAGTGTAAATGCTTGAGGCAGGTGAAGAAGAATCTATGGGTGTATCTGCCTTTGTAATTTTCCCTGGTGGGGATTTAATTCATCAAGAAGGTGGAAAAATAATGGTAAAATAACTCCCTCTTGTTGCTCGTCTTAGGCAAAAGCTGAACCTCCCTGAGTCTTGAAGCCCATGAGATGAGATCCTGGCATGGTGTACGTGCAGAGTGAGGGAAAAGAGGAATTGCAGACTTGCAGAGACTGTTCAAACTTTTCATTCTTGATCTGTTTGCATTAAGCTATGTTGAATATGGCTTTTCCAGCACAGTGTAGCCATTAAGGAACTGACCCCTTGGAGGAGAACACTAGTTGAGAGCCTGTGCATTGAGAGGACTGAGGCTTCGCTCTTTGTGAGCAGTCAGAAGGTGGCTGGGCTTGGTGTCTTTTCTGTGGTACCTCAGGATTCACCCCTTTGCTGTCACACGTGGTGTTGTACAACTTGGAAGTGAGCTGCTGAATAAGGCAAGATTCGTCTTGCCCCTGTTCACAGCTACCATAGCAGACCTCATTAGGAATTTCTATGAAAAATGTATTGCTGCTTTTCTTTTTTTCAAACTGTCTTACAGTCTTTTGCCAGCACCCAAAGAGCACAAAAGCTTTAATTGTACAGAACTTGTGAAAATGCTGTCATCCTTGTGTTAAACAGGTGCATCTGCGGACAGTCTTGGGGTTGGAGAGGAAGTGTCCTTATGGCTGCAGAAACCCAGATTAAATAGGAAGATTACTGTTATCTTGGGTGTTGATTTGTGAGACCATCCTTTGATAGGGTAGGAATGACTGTAAAAAGACTTTGCAAGTCACAATAACTGTGCAGTGTGTCACTTAGCACTCCAGCAACATTTGTTAATTTATTTTATACATTTTTTTCCCACATCACAGATTGTGATAAAATGGGAATAAAACCTTTAAAGGTGCCTTTTGTTCGTTACTGTTGTGTAAACTGTGCTGCACAGTTACTTCCACTTTTTGCGTATTTTCCCTGAACAATTTTCAGCCCGTAAGAGTACTTTGTCAGGAGAAGTTGGGTGCTGAAGGGATTGGCTAAAACTCAACTTGTTGTCCTGGGGACCTATGGCCGTTGTTTTACTGCTGGTAAAATACACTTGTGACAGTTTTTTGGCATTGAAGTTGAGCCAGGTTGGCCATATTACTAAGCATTTTAGAATCATAGAATCACTTGGGTTGGAAGGGACCGTCAAGATCATTGAGTCCAACCATAAACCCATGCCAAAACCACCCCTAAACCATGTCCCTCAGCATTTTTGTCCCTCCAAATAGGGTGAACACATATGGATAGCCCTTTAAAAATGGTCTTGGGAACCATGTCTGGAAATTGTTTGAAAGACTGATAAACGGTCTGGGCAAAAGCAGGCAAGTCATGTTTGGGTGGGTAATTGCATGGTGTTGTTTCCGCTCCTGTTGAGACGGAATGTCCTCCTGGAAAGAGCACTCAAGTGCTCTCCTGTCCCCTCTGTGACTACAGCTCTTGGCACAGGATCTGCGTCATTTGCCTTTTGATGTATTTACCATACACTGAACAGGAGCAGAGTTGCATCCGATGTACATCTTTACTGGGGGAAAGCTGCCCCTCGTGTTCCCAATAATGGACAGAAGTGGTTCCCCACTACCGAGGAGGTGAGTGGGCTGTTGTAGCCCACATGCTTTTTGTGCATTCCTTTTTTAAGATGAGCAAAAAGAAGGGAAAATGAGAATCTGTATCTTCCAAGCTTGTGGACGGTTGGGTAAGGATCCCAGAAAGGACCTGATGCAGGTAGAGGAAGGGGCATGGTAATGGCTGAGGTTGCTCAGAGGTGTTGCTGGAGCTTGGTAGAGTGTGAAGGGCAAGTGCTCAGAGACCTCCTCCGTGTTGGCCACCCGGTGGCTGAGATGGCTGTAGCTTCATTGGGAACGCCGCACACAGGGAACATGGCCTCAGGCATCCAACAGCTTTGCCTACGTGCTTCGCATGCTGATTGATGAGGATCTTCTGTATTATTTACCAATATGTGCTTAATATAATTTGTATAAGTCAAGCTTATACAGACACAAAATATATACATCCATATAATTTTTTTCTCTAATACATTGTATGAGTTTCTCGGTGGTTTAAATCCTCGTCATATTTAAGCTCTGTGAGGAACTGACTTATTTCCTGCTCGTCAGTGCAAAAGCAGCTAAAGGGTAGGAAACTGAGAAGTACATTTCTAAGAAATAATATTACCTCATGTCTTGCTCAGACTTTCTAGCTGGATTATTACTTGAGGTGGGAGAGGAACAACTTGATTGTGACTGTGAAATAACATTGTTGTAACATGGAAATCAACCAGGCGTCACTTGGTGGATGACACTTGTAGGTGTCATAAAGCCACTACCTGGACCCCTATTTTTTCCTCCTCTTCTCTATTCATACCTAATTCTGGAGATTTCAGCTGTTAAGACTTCTGTGGGAAACTGCGCTTTCTAGTATGCTCTATGTGGAACCAATCTTCTCCCTTTGGCAAATAATAATTCAAGATAATACTTTTTCCTGGGCCACCCATTTTTGGATCTTAGGACACAGACCTGAGTGAATTTAGATTACCAGCATTTGTGTAAGTTCATCTTTTATTGAGTCTTATCTACAGATGAAGGTTAATGCAGTTAGGGAGGTTGCTTCCTCAAAAGATGTTTCCTCAAAAAAGTACATGCCAAAACTGAGAAGAAAGCCTAAATCTCCTGATTCATATGTTCTTTCTTACTCCCCCAAAAATATTTGTTAAAATGAATGACTGTAAGTTACTACTTCTCTAAGTCTAAGGCAGTGATTTATTCTTTTTTTTTTTCCCCAGATTAATCTTCCAAATTACTTGTCTCTTTCCTTCCTCTTCTTTTTTCTCACCATCACCTCTGGAGAATTTCCCACATCAAATGAACTTTCTTAGTTTAAACAAAGCATTCAGACTTCCCATCTCCCTCTAGAGCATGCATTTTGCCAAGCGATGTATCTGAGATGGACACTATTGAATGTCCCTGGGTGCCAAATCTTGCAGCATCCCATTGCACGAAGGAGCACTGCCACGGCCGTAAAGGTGCCACACACAAATGACAGAAAACATCTCAGGTCTTGGCACAGACTTGTGGGTGATGAGCCCTGTGGGATCACCAACTTTTTCTACGGAGTGCTGCTCTGACTTCATTTCTCCCACTCTTGTGTAAGCTTGAGGTGCCTGATTGTAAAA
>VZSF01006466.1:0-52363 GCA_013398295.1 Chionis minor
TGCCGGAACCAGGACACTACTTTAGGAGGAGCAAGGTCTGTCAAACACTATTATAGATACAAAAAAGGTCTATATACCAGTTTTCTGACCTTTAATGATTATTAACACCAAGGACATCAGATTCAGATACGACATATGTAGGGAAACCTCTTGGTTGCAAATCAAGAATCAAAAAGCTCCATACATTATCAGGAAAGCAAAATCAGACTAAATTAACACAATAAAGGAAAGTTAACACTTTTCCTACCTCAATTTATATATATAACCACTTACCTGAAGCATAACTTCTTTCTGTGGTACAGAGAATGCGCTCTCCTCACATGAAGATGGTTTGTGAGTGGGAGGCAGATCAATCCTGTAGCAAAGAAAGAAAGAAATATGACATGTTTGTGAAGTCCAAATGACTGACTGGTCCATCACACATTACTTCAGCTGCCAAATCATCCAACACTCACTCAGGGACACAGACCTTTCAGTCAGCAATGACATATATATGGAATACTGCAATGTTAACACACCCAACACGGGAAATAATTCAGCCACACACTTTTTGTAGAAAAGCACCGCCTATAATTTGTAATTTATCCAACAAGGTGTTAAGTAGACAGAACTCCCCACACCCCCCCAACACACAGGATTAGGGGCTATTGGTATCTAACATTATTTCTAGGTTATAAGATTTTAATATCACAGTCTTTCTTTGAAAAACCTTTGAGAAAGCATTAGAATCAATTATTACATGCAAGAATTCTATACTGTAACTTTCTCAGTATAAGAAAATGGTTATACAAGAATTAAAGCATTTAAGACTATCCATATATTTATGCTTCAGCTACAGAATTTCAGTTCTTTCTGCAGTTATTTCAACCACATTAGAAATTACTTAGTTGTAAGAAAACACCTGACTCATCTTGGTCACTCGATATTTAAATGCTGAAATTTAGTTTATGCTTAATGCTACAAGTTCTTTTATTCTACTCCCAAGTACATACAGACAGGAGAGATTTTCATTTCTCATTCAGTTTAAGTGCTAACTGCATATGGCATGTGTGAAAAGACTTAAATTTACAGATACTCAAAACCTTTGTCACGTTTCATGCACATTCCAAACAGGATTTAGACATCTCCTACTTTAACTGACAAAATCTTTTTGTATTTTGTTGGTTTGTTTGGTTTTGTTTGACCATATTGGATGCTTAAAAAAGTAAACCACTTGCCTGTACCAGAGACTTGAAGAAACAACCAATATTCAGAAAGCACATTAAGTCTTTTCTAAGCACTCGTGACTGTGGGTGCTTGCTTTATTTTACATGCATATCAGGATGAATCTTAGTGGACTTTCACTTCTGCAAAGCATGGTCTGTTTGCTCTGTCAGACCTACAGTTATGATAAACTAGCAGTCTGTGGCATCAGTTAAGATGGACCTCTCCCCTGCCCCCAGTTCAATGGATGAGCAGCCTTTTAAAAAAAAAAAACTTCTGAAAAGATAAAAAATTACATTGCCTCTGAAAGACATTCTTAGCTTCCTCATTTTTTCTTCAGAAATGCAAGTGATTTTACGTTTGCCTACTCTGAAAATACAGCCTGAAATTATGACAGCTGAACAGCTGCTAAGGAAACTCAGACCTTTAAATTCCTGTATAGAACAAACGCTCTCAGTTAAAAAGAAAAGCAACACATACTCACACTTTGTCAAGATAGGATGGCCTTTTTTTCCTTGGGGTCAGCAGCACTGTCACAAAGATGGTAATGATAAAAAGAGCAAGGACTGCTCCAATCACAGCCCCTGCTACAGCAACAGAAGATGTCTGCTTAAATGGCACATCTGCAATGTGATAGCATAGATTACACCTTTAAGACATTCCCACGCTTTCAATACTCAGACAAGCTATTTCAGCGTTGCTCTGAGAAACGTTTCTTCCTTCCAACAGAAAGTCTCACCCTGCGCTAGCAGTTTTGGCTCCTGTCACCCAATTACAAAACTGGTTGAATTAAGAGAACTCATGAATTGTTAATATAGTTTCAAAATTTTTGTTGACTACTTTTAATAATTATTAGCTGCGTGCTTTTATTTTTTGTTTCAAGGCAACATGAAGTTATAGAACACATGCTTTACACTTACGTGAGCAAATGAGGTGTTAATTCAACATGCTAGACAACTATGGCTCTATTGACCATCTTTCATTAAGGCCAGTGAAGTCTGGAGAAAGTAAAAAGGGAAGCTCAGAATCAGGGGAAAAAAAAGATACACTACTAGGAGCAATGAAGATGAAAAATTATAATACTTTGCTTACACTTCCCACAGCAACTCCTAAGACCATTCATTATCTCCAGGACTTCACACTTCAAGCCATGAGAGACAGCCATTTTTATTAAATTTTAATAAGATGTGAGAAAAGCCCTTTTTTTAAAAAAAAAGCATTTTTCTTTTTACCTTAGCCTTGTCAAATCTGATGCGTAACAACTCTCATACTGAATTAACACACTTGTCAGTCTTTCAAGGTCACCATTTCACTACGCTAGGAATTCAAAAAGTTTTAAATCTCAAAGCTCTGAACCTTGTTAGCATACTTTAATTCAGTATCATCAATCTCGGTGTTTCAAACTTGCAACAAAAGGCTTATCAAATAGTTACACAATTGGAGCAATTCACATTAGCTTCACTAAAACTTTTACCTGTAAAACGTAGGTAGGTTAACAGGCATAGTGGTCAGATCAACATTTGTTACTGGATCAGAAAGGTAACAGCAAAGGAGTTTAACACAGGTCTATACTGGTAACATATTTGTAATGCAGTTCACTTCAGCTATTTTCCTTCAGAAAGAATCACATGCTGTGTTTATCCAAACACCACACAACCGTTCTCTAATTAATCTCTTACCAGAAGAAATTCAGGAGCCTCTCCAGCTATATATTCTATTCACATGTCAAAAAACCAAAGCAACTATTCAATCTGCTTTATCAGTTACTCATATTTCTAATGCTGTTCTGCTTGTATGCTGGAAAGCTGGACAAAGGCATTTTTTCTCATCCCTCATTTTGAAAAGAAAAACAACCCAACTCCCCTTAATTTCCAATCTGATAAAGGGATTCCTGTCCTCTCACTGCATATGAAAGACCTGACAGCCATACTCCCCTGGGATCACTCATACAGGTATGTTTAAGTAGATTGAACAAAACTGACATAAGCACTTTTTGTACCTTTCTTCACATTTGGTCTAGAATTGATGAAGACACTTTGGTACTGTGATTACAACTCCACCAGAAAACGTTACTTGACCGTTTCATATGGTACTAACTTCACAGTGCCTTTTTTCCCCCCGGTAAATTCTGCTCAAGTATTGAAACCTCATAAAGTATTATACTCTCCATGAAAGTTTAGCCATTGAATCCTATCTTGGGTGAGATGACAGTAGCCACCCATTTACCTCTGAACGCCAGGAAAAATAGCAGTATCCCTGCAAGCGTAGCAACATACAGAAACTGAACTGAAATACAACTACCACAGGGCTCGCTTAATTTGCTTTTTTCAATTGCTTTGGCAAAAACGTAGGCACAAAAGTTGTATCAGTCTAACCGGAGGAATGATCAGAAACCCAGACTATCATGCCAAGCTGAAGAGGCTGGAGAGCACCTAAAATGCATGGTGGCAGCTACACAGCATTTGAACCACTTGTGGTCAGAAATAGGTGGGCATTGATTCACTCCAAGAAATACGTTTAAGTAGAGCTATGGTAACCGAAACCAAAAAATATTCTTTTCAAAAAATGTGAATCCTAGACAGTGTATCAGCAACTATACTTATCATTCTCAAGGCTCATACTCTTTAAAATAGTTTCTACAGATACTTGGGTCTCCAAGAGGAAATGCTAAAAAGCCCTATTTAAAACAGCTTCAACCCTTTAGATCCTTCTACCCAGCCTCTGGTTTTATTATACTTTCTTATCTTCAATTTAAGAATATGTCTGTCAAACATTTTTGAACACTACCTGTATTCCAGAATGTAACAAAAAGTTTATTCACACAACAGCCATTTGTACTTACAATCAATTCTTTTTACAGCAGACATAATGTACAAAACATTGCAACACGCATAAGCCCTATCCCTATTAGCAACTTCAACTCCAAAACATTTCAACTTCTTAAACCATAGGAATTAAATATATATATAATCTATGTATTTAAAAATCAAAACAAAAAATCCACAGAGACAAAAGCAAGATATCCCATGTGGAAAACAGGTTTATGGTTATGTTTATTTCCAAGTAACACCATCTTTTAAAGATGATATATCAAGTATTTTTTATTTGAAGAGAGGCATTATCTCTTTATTCCAGAAATCATTTGGATCAGAACCTTCTGCTAGAAATTTAACTCCTTTCCTTGCGGTTGTGCTCAAACTACAGAGACACACAATATCATTTGCTATTGTTCTTGAGCCTTTGGTCAGTCATGTATCAGTACTCCAGTAATCCAAACATGAACTTAAGTTATTTAGGGATGTTTTTCCATTTGAATTTCAAATAAAGCTGTTGTCTTAATCTTTTTTAAAGACATGCAGTCATATGCAATCACAGTGTATTGTCTACAACACTCAATACAACTATTTTTGTTAAGCTCTAAATGCTGTAAGCTACCAAAGATCATGAGGACAGAAAAGAACTTCCAGCACGAATGCTCAAGAAGCAGACTTAAGTATGCAACCTATTTCATTTAAGGTAGCAGAAATTTTTCCCTTTTCAGGTTTCAAATGCTAATTGCCTTATCAGTTTCATTTTCTTGAGCTAAACTCTTAAAAATGGCACTTCAAAGGTTCTACTATTCTAATCATGAACTTATCGTTCTGCAATTCATCTAAAGTTATTCCATTTCTCCCTACATAGTCAGCAGAATTAGTTTGGTGAACCTGCTCAAGACAAAGTAGAACAACTCCAAATGTCAAATGAGATGTTCTACATACAATGTCATTTTAAAGAACAAGAGCATGAGTATGTTGTTAAATCAGTTTTAATTATTTGCAGTGAAGACAAATCCACTGCAGTTCAGAGACTGCACAATTTATCTAAACTCCTGTTTCATAGATTCTGTAGTTGCACCATCAGAGTGTGTTTCTACGATATGAAGTAGCAATGTGAGTGTCCACTTTCCTACTAATAATCTGAAATTCTAGTTACCCTCTTCAAAACAAGCATTGTAACTTACTCAGAAGCAGCGTAAAACCGCTGTTTTAACTTCTGGTCATAAAAATTATAGCAAATGCTTTGACACCTCTTAGCATGCTTAATGTTTATTGGCACCAGGAAAATAAGCAAATTCACATTAGCTTCCAGCTTTGAAATCTATTACTTTTCTTCTTAGTTGCGTCCAATTCTCCAGCTTTGGAATTCAATGGTAAGATTCCAAAGCCACAGAAACAGCTCTCTAAAACTGTGTCCTGTGTACTTGCAAAAAGAGTTTTATCTTCCTCAATGAGTTTTGACATCCTGCCAATTAAAGGCCTAACAAAGTATCTTACTGTATGTATATATACGCACACTAGCATAAGGCTTTAGAAATCAATGACTATAAAAAATATTTCATCTTATTCAAAGACAAACCTTTGACCTGTTTACACAGTTACTCCTCAAAATTTTGTTCATAAGTTAGTTTCAGTGCAATGACTTCTTTTAAGTACATAGTTACAAGAAATGCTGAGAGGTATTCATTTTTGTGCAGAAAAACCGAAAAATAAAGCTTTGATTCTGTTGTATCTCATTTTAGTTGGTAAAGTATTTGCTATACAGAAGCATTAAGTTTAACATGAATGGTATCTCAATTGAAGTAATTAACTTAATCTGCAAAGTAAATGCCCCAAAAGATTATATTTGATCATTGCCTTAGGTAAACTTGTTTTTAAATCAAGAGAGCCAAGACAGCCACTTTTTGTTCTTGAACAATTTTGAATAGCAACTTTAATTTAGCCTTTTTTACCTCGGACATAGACCAATATAAGCACTCTGCATTAAAACTCAAATCTTAAACAGTAGTACAGCTTTGGGGAAAAAAGCAGCTCAAATGTATTTTCCCCAGATTCAGTATTTCCATTTGTCAAGTCACAATATAAAAACCTTCCAAAAAAAAAATCAGTTTCAAAAAGTTTATTCTTTATACTCTTGTGTAAGTATAAACAATCTGAAAGTGATCAGCCAACAAAATGAACTGTAGGTACACCTTTAATTTTCAGTGGTTACTACACATACCACTCCCTCCGAGATATTACCGAGCCATCTATGTGAGAAACAAAGTCTTCTTCATTGTCATCGTAACATTCACCACCCATATACTTCATTCCCAATGTTCCACCTTCATAGTAATCCATTGGTCTTTCATAACGTTCCTGGTACCTGTTAATATTGTCTATATTGTTCCACTCTGGTTTTTCAGGGTCTTCTAAATAATCTTTAGATATTAAGCTGTTCATTGGATGCTTTATTTCTTTTTTTATACTGCCAGGGTACGAATCCACATCATCTGACTGAAGAACATCTATTTGAGACTCTTTCTGCATATCTGATGGTGGAATGTAGTTCTTAGCAAAGTAGTCACCACGGAACGTCCGTCTTCTCCTATAGCAGATAATTCCAACCAGAACACTGACCAGTATGAGGAAGAGCGCCCCACCCACCGCACTACCGATGACAGTACCCCAAGTGTCTTCCTGCATTGCTGGCAAGGTTGATGTTGGGAAATTTATTATTCTAGGTTCTGTTGCTAAACCTGTGATGCCATCGGTCGAAGGATGCCAGGGAACCGTGGGCAGTCGAGTGGTAGTAGTAGGAGGATCTAATGGAAAGAGCAAAGAAGTAGACAAGACACAGAAAAGGCACAGAATGTCAATGCAAGCTAAATCAGTTAAGGGTTTATAAGAAAGCAAAGTTGATGGGTATGTTCTACAAGAATAGTTTTTCATTCTCAGGTTCATGGCACTACAAAAAGTCTTACATTTTCTATAGGCTTTGAACTAGATTCATTACAGGTGTTTTTGAGCTATCCTGCAGCAGGATAGAAGTATGAGGAGAAAATAAAATTAAAATAATCTTGAAGTAGCCCTCTTGCTCTCCTCAAAGTAAGGAGATGCAGCTTTTCTGCTCAGATGTTCACTGCTCATAGTTCATTATTACCTCCCCCACGGAAGAATGCTGTGTATTAGGAAAAACCCAAGCAGTCCTCTACATTTCCAGCCAGCAGTTAGGAATACTGGATCAAATTAATCAATTATGCCACAGAGTCAATTATTCCTACATTAAATTCCAACTTCAGAAAGTGTTCAGGGCACTGAGTATAAGAATGAAAAACTATGAGCTGTGTGCTCAGTCAGCAGCACATGAACTATTGATTTTTAAGCTATTCTCTCCAAAAACATTTGTTGCATTAATACAACTCACTCAGCTTCACCTTGGGATTAGTGAAAGAAGCATAGTTAAAAATGGCATGTATTAATCTCAAAATAACACTTATGTTGAGCAAGGAGCTCTCAGGATTTTAAAAATAAGAAAAGGAACATTTGAAGTGAAAGTGATTTCTATGCATTCCTCTTAAAAGCAATTTGATCCCTCATGCACAAAGAAATTTCCATATTCATTCCTCAATACCAGATATCAACTGCTTTCATGTCAGGTTATGCAACTAAACAAGAGACTGCCAGATACCAAGCTTCTCCAGCATTCAGTTTTTTCCTTTAAGTCTACTGGAGATGTATGTATGCATCTGTATTGAAGACAAGGTTGCAAGTGATGGACTGATGACACTGAGAAAGTCTCCTGAGATCATCCCAGTAATTGCAATGTTGCATGCAACTCCAGTTTCTGTGCTGCACTGAATAAACCCAGCTTTTTGCCTCACCCAATGCAAGGTAATTTTAAAAATCAGTAAAGCAACAAACACTAAACATGTTATTATAAGTTGAATCTTTTAGAGAGAATATGACATGGACTGCCAAGTAGCTCATGATGTCATGTTATTTAGTTAAATGCCCATAAGCACAATTCATGGAACTACAACTACCATATTACAGAAGCACCCTAAATTTACCACCACAAAAAGTAAAACAGTTAGAACTGGAGACTTGTCAAGCTTCCAGCTATTTGACAAATCATAACTTTAAAGATTCATAAATATGATTTTTAATCTTACTACTAAGAGACAGCCATACAATTCCTTCATACTAGACAGAATTGCCACATTTGTCATGATCATATCATACTTCAGACTGCACCTCACTGCTGAATGCAACATTTTAAGCTTGACAAAAGTAAAAGTTTTACCAATTTTCAAAACACATAATTGTATTACTTGAATAAGTGGTGATTTGTTAGGGAGCTATACATAAATGAAATTAATTTGACAGAAGACAGGAAACTGAATGAGGAAAATGCACTACCAAAATGAACAAGAGGAATTCAGATTATGATTTTAGTAAAAACTGATCTAAAGTGAGTTTAATAATTTAATGAAGAAGTAGAGATTAACAAATCCAAGTTTACCAGTGTTCCCATGTCCCACAAATCCATAGGTCAAGAAGTTAAACTCAAAACCCTCTTCCTTGAAAATGTATTTGCTTTAGACACAAGATCAGTTAGCTTAAAATACAATTTCAGGCAGTAGCAGCAATATCTTCTTTCAGGCTATACATACACTTTGGGGTTTTTTTCCTAAACCGGCTTTGTAATTGTTCATGTATTTCCCTCTGGTACTGAGGTCTTAAATCTCATCCTCATCACAATATAAAATACACATTCACAAGTATGTAGTATTTGCATTCTGGCAAATTTAACCGTTACATATGTGAAATGAAGATAGTGGCAATTACACTCTTATTAATATTAATAAGATACCAGTGTTTTACAAAAAGCTTTTCCTTCAAAACTTCTGTTTCGTCCACCAGTTCTCAGGTTGTCCAGCTGCATTTATCTACAACCACTAATTTAGATATTAATCTTAAATTCACTGCAAGTACAGTATCAACTATGTTTGTTTAAATGTATTCCTAGAATACATAACTATGATTACTTCTACTGTCTATTTGTATCAGTACCTTTTACTGCTGAAGAACAACAAAATTAAAATTGTCCCTCCTTGTTTATAAGGCCAATTACAACTAAGAACAGGTGAAGTTAACTTCTGGTGTCACCCAAAGCTTTTGGATAAAGCTAGACTGATTTTTCTTTTTTTAAACTTCCTGCACCAAGCAAGGAATTTTCTATTTTTCCCCAAATAGAAAACAACACTAAGACCAGGAATGCTAGAGTTCCTTACCTCTACTCCGTAACATTTTGCTTGCAAATCACATCTCAAATGCTATCTCCAAATTAAGAAAATGCCATTCTTGCTCGTTGGTATGAATTCTTTCATAGCAACAAGCTGTTTAATTATAACGTTTCACATCATCACCAATACCTGTCTCAGAGTTCTTAATGCTTTCCACAAACCACATTATTTTAAGTTAACTGTTTCCAATGGCACTTTATTCAAAAGCATTAATTTCCTACTGATTATTTTCTTTAACATTTTACTTACGACCCAGTGTTTAATAGCTCTGATCTCTTCCACTGACATAGGCGTATGTTGTTGCACAAGCCACAACATAAAGTATCCATGCAGGCGAGGGAGCTGAAAGGGGCAGAAATTCTGAAAAATTTCAGTTTTCAGTTAAATGAATCTTGATTTCTGTTTTTGTCTCTATGCTGTGGGCCCCATTCAAATCCTTATTACATAGACCCTGTAGTAATGATGAGGACAACTGAATACCCACAAGAAAATTCTTTTACCACAATTGCTACTACCCTCATTAAAATAGGATAGGAGACATAACTGAAGAAAGCAAAAACCTATTTTCTGGTATGAAAAAGTAAACCCATCAGCTCCCTCTATGCATAAAAAGAAGTAAAATTTTCCTAGTTTGTTTCAAAGCCTTTGATAGTTTTCTACCAAGAAAAGCAAGATTTCCTTTTTACTTCAGATAAAGCTCTAATACCTTTTCAAAGGTATTGGAGCTGCGCTATCACTCCCCCTCCTCAGCGGGGCAAGGGAGAAAGATACAACAAAAGGCTCATGGGTCAAAATAAGGACAGGGAGATCACTCAGCAGTTACCAACACAGGCAAAACACACTCGACTTGGGGAAATTAATTTATTACCAATCAAATCAGAGCAGGATAATGAGAAATAAAACCAAATCTTAGAACACTTTCCCCCCAGCCCTCCCTCTTCCCAGGCTCAACCTCGTTCTTGATTTCTTCACCTCCTCCCCCTGAGAGGCACAGGGGGATGGGTAACAGGGATGGTGGACAGTTCATCACATATTGTCTCTGCCTCTCCTTCTTCCTCACACTCTTCTCCGGCTCCAGCATTGGGTCCCACCCACGGGAGACAGTCCTCCACGAACTTCTTCAGCATATGTCCCTTCCTTAGGGTGCTGTCCTTCAGGAACAGATGGCTCCAACGTGGGTCCCCCACAGGGTCACAAGTCCTGCCAGGAAACCTGCTCCAGCATGGGATCTTCTCTCCATGGGGTCACAGGTCCTGCCAGAAGCCTGCTCCAGCATGGGCTTCCCACAGGTTGACAGCCTCCTTCAGGCTTCCACCTGCTCTGGTGTGGCATCCTCCATAGGCTCCACCATTAACCTCCACTGTCTTCACCACAGCTGCAGGGGAATCTTCACTCCAGCACCTGGAGCACCTCCTCCCCCTCCTCCTGACCTTGGTGTCTGTGGAGTTGTTGCTCTTGCATATGCTCACTCCTCTCTCCTGGCTCCTGTTGCACAACAGTCATCTTCCCCCTTTTCTTAATATGTTCTCACAGAGGTGCTACCACCATCACTGATGGGATCAGTCTTTCTTGGCCAGCAGTGCGTCTCTCTTCAAGCCAGCTGGCATTGGCTCTATTGGACACAGGGGAAGCTTCTAGCACCTTCTCACAGAAGCCACCCCCCCTCCCCCCCTGCCACACAAACTCAATACAGTCTGTATTCACCATGCACTACCAGAAAGGATATCTATATACAAATAAACAAAAGCAAAAGTGATGATTAGGCTCTGCTATGTTAATCCTGACAATACCTGCTCTACAAGAAGGTGACTCTGTACTTACAAGTCACATCTCCCTAGAATCGCTAATATTGCTGGCTAACACCACCTAGCTTAACTTTTAACAAAAAGTAGCCTTTTCCACAGGCACTCATTTGAAAAGATGACAGAGGAAGCAAGTATGTTCCTATCTGAATGCGAGTCTTCTAGGTCACCTCTCTTGCAAATGGAGAAACAGAAGCCTCAGGAAACGGTATGAAGGTGAGGGGACATAGAGCCAAGAAAATAAAGTTCAATTCCTTGTGTAAAAAACTAAGTAAATCTGTATTACGAGATCAAGTGCTTAATATATCAAGCTGACAGCTTTTTTTGAAAAACCTGTTTAAAAAAAAAAGAAAAACCTGAAAAACTAAGTCAGGAACTTCAACACCACTTGATCACCTTTGAACATGAGAAGCATGACTTTCTTTTGCTTGCAACTATAGAGAGTTTAATTTTACATCACTGTACAAGTAAGAAATAGTAACAATATCTGTGAGTCAAAGCCAATATCAAAAAAAGTCTCCAGCTTCAAATATCATTTTAGTATTTCCCTAACCATATAAAGGCGTATCAATTCCTGTAACCAAAAACTGGTGAATCTATCATTTAGTCCCTGTCAACCACTTATAATTCCCTATTCCACTTCAAGTGAATTAACATTAAGGTTAACTGGTGCAACAGTGTTTATTAAAAATACAGCTTTATTTTTTAAACAATGCGTATTAGGACCAAAAGCATTTTTTGCTCAGCTTACATTCCAATCCTACACCACACTTCAATTTAATAGTTATTTTTCTAGCAGTTAAAAAGCTCTACAACTACCACTGTACTGACTGTTCAGAAACACTGTCATAAATCTTCTTTGACAGCTTCATAAATCTGAAAAATTTGAAAAATAGCAGCTTTCTCTGCTATCTTCAAAATTTCACTATGTTTTTGCCAAGTTTTATAGATGGAAAACAGCCAAGATAGAAGAATAAACTAATTAAATGATGGCTCTACTACAGTACAGTACTGCCATGTTCACCATTACCAGATATTATCAGTGAAGTCTAGCATTAAAGTGGTAAGCAGTTTGATTGGAAGTTTACCACTCCAATCTTATTTTCTGTACTCTGAAATCAGTCTGTTTTTCCTCTGTAGAGTAACCTGAATGATTATTAAGATGGACATTTTTGGTAATTTATAGTCACTTACCCACCCTGCATCATTTTAAAGGCATTTCAGTTATTTAGAGAGCCAGTCACAGCAAAAAGTTCTTTAAGAGTTACAATAAAATGGGCTTAATATTAGTTTCTAAAAACAATACAGGTGCTATACTTGATTGCCTAACCTCTCATTTTAATCAAGTCTCCTATATACTAGAAGTTGATATGTAAAACAGAGTGCCAGACACTTGTCTCAGCATTAAACTGATTAGTACGACTTGCCTGAACATTAGTTGCAGCAACATGGCACCAGATTTATTCTAAGCTGCCTCAAAATCACCTGTATTTTCTTTGATGTTGGTCAGGCCACACATTCCATGATTAACATGGAGTTTTTAAAAGCTGAAATCAATGTCAACCAAAATACTTGGTTTATTGGTGCACATAACTTGTAGAACCATGACCCTGTACGATCTCTAGCTGGCTGAGGTTTTTTGGCACTCCCTAAAAACAGCTAAATTTTGCTATTTGCAATAAAGTTACTCCAGCAAAACAAAGTTTCTGAACAAAGCTGAAGAGCAGCACACATGTAAGTAGTATCCATCAGTCCACCCCAAAGACCAACTACTGCAGCTTAACTGCCTCTGCTGTAAGCTAGTTTGAGTTATGTTGCATTTACCATAGGCTAGATATAAGCTATCACCACAGCTCAACTAGTATGTATTTTTACTCTGCTTTTTCAAAAACTTAATTTTAGGAAACATCATTAAGAATTTATAATTAGCTCATTTCAGTCTGTTAGCCAGTAACATAATTTGAATGACAGCCTTATACTTTCATGCATGACAGTCATGGTAAACAGCATGAGTTCCACTTACAGCAGATTATACTCATAGAACTGACAACTTGAAATGGTGGACTTGAAAAAACTGTCCCTCTCCTTAGGACAGGGCTCAGAACTATACTCAGAAAATAACAATACAGTTAAAGTATAGTTGAAAGTTACATTCCAGAAGAATATTTCATCCTATTTAATGTTGTTATTCTAATTTTTATATGACTTGATACTTCTTACAGTATGACAGTCTTTTAAACTATTTTGAGATTCCTACAGAACCATGAGCTCTCCATAAAGGAAGCATTAGAACCAAGCATCCAGAAGTAACTTCTCACAGAAGTTATTTTCATAATAATTTACAGCACTTAAGTCTTTTAATAGCTAGAATTTTATGTATTTAAGTTCTGTTTACAAATAATTCTACTGACTCCACATATTTAGAAGTTTCCAGGTAACTAGCTGGGTAACTAGTCAATTAGAATGTACTAGTTTTCCCACAATGGCCTGTAGATTAGTTATGTCAGACCGACTGAATCACAATCTCTTTTTCTAAAGATGTAGGTAACTGCCAAATACAAGTTGTAACAGATGCGGCTTCAAATGTCCTGTACCAATGAACCAAATGTTCAGTTTCAGTCTTAAGTTTTCATTGCCATCTCAAAACTAAATATGAACACTTAAGGGTTAAGTTATTACGAAGAAGTCATCTATGCTTCTTTTCATGTAACCCAGAACGGGCCAACATGCCCTCTGATGCTTATTTCACATCGTGGAATAACTGATGTCAAGAACTTAAAGAGCCACAGTACCATTCAACAGAGTGAAGTTTTAATTTTCATGTCTGTTATTATTTTCCTTAAAAATGATAATATATAAACACTTATTTATCAAGCTAGGTATTAGCTAATTTAGCCAATCCATTACGGAAATTTGGAAAGCTTTTTCACACTTGTACAGAACTATTCACATATACCTTCAGTCATGCTGTTCTTTGACAAAGAAGGTGTCATAGTAAAACATTAATCACATTGTTTTAATAGATTCAAGGATGTTTTCCGACAGCAGAGGTGCCAAGAGACACAAACTTGCCATATTACACACTAAAGAGATCAGTAAGTGTTCTGCATGAGATTCTTTATGATTACTGGATATCTGCATCCCAAGGAAAGGAGACAACAAGTAACTGGAGTACATTGCACACATTCAGAACATAACCCTAACTTCCTTAAAGCAGACCATCTTTGACTTTTCTAAATATACTTGCTCCCCTCCCACTAACATCTGTTTTTTCTATTTATTACAGACAGGGTACAGTTCATTGCTGTTGATACATCTTGCCAAAACACAGGTTAACACTGGAAAAAAAAAAGTTCATCTACCAAGTAATAACCTCAGAAGCACTATGGAAACTAGCTCAACCGTAAGAATTTCCATTGTGTGTTGCTCTTATTGAAGAGTTAGTTTAATCCCTAGTTATGTTGTAGCTGTCAACTCCTTACTTTCAATTGTTTTCATACAATTCAAAGGCTTAAGTATTTTATGCATCAAATGGCTCTTTAGTTTCCTATTTTAACTATTGACCAAATAAATTCAGAGGTAGCATATTGTCTTTGCTGAGAAGCAAGACTTACCTAGTATGTAGATAGTCTTCTGATCACTTCTCTGACCAAGAGCGTTAGTCACCTTACAGATGTAAGTCCCAGTGTAGTTGTAAGTCAACGGGCTGCTGAACTGCAAAGTATTGTTGACAGATAGCAATCCTTCAGGCCATTGTCCATCCGACCTAAACCAAAACCATTAGTTATATTTCAACTGTGAATCTTTACAACTAAAGCCTAAATATAACTAGAGCAAAATAGTATTTGCAATAGTAAAAGGTTCACTGTCTAGACTGTCCTCTGACATTGTCAATGGGCTTTCATGGGATAATGTTTAGTGTCCACCTAAACATTTAGTATTTTTGTGCCAAGTCCTTTCAGCATAAAATCTGCTGGCACTAGCAAGCTCTCTATAAATGAACAGCACTAAAACTAAGAAAAATGTTATCTCAACAGAACTTGGAGGTACGATTCAACTCAAGCTCTACGAACAGTCAAACGAAGATGCACTTATACTGCTGTCAGGATTATCTGACTGATCTTCGGCATCAAGTTGAGCTATCACAATAAATATCTATCAGTACACGCTTAGTTTACAGGATATTTTGACTAGGATTTCCAAGCAAGAGTTCAGGCAGTTTCTTCCTTCTCAACCTGCCTTTTCTTATCTCCCATCATTTTTTCCAGCTAAATTACAGTACTGAAACCAAATTTGGTGCTTAGTGCTACATTTGGGTTAAAAAAAAAATGGTTAAAAATTGTTTCCAAGCAACCTGCTTTCCTAAGTGTACCATTTCCCTGTAGCATTCTGCATGTGATTACAGTAACACTGTGTAAGCACAGCAGAAAAAGGGGAAATGGCAGAGGCACTGGAACTATTTTAACAGAGCTGCTAACTGCCCATTAAACACCTGTGTAATTTCATGCCCCTGCATCCTATTTTGTTTCTAAATACCAATTAACAGCTAAGCAGGACTAAGTCAATATTCAAACACACTATCACCAAGCCTCAGTCTCTTGGAAGCATTTAGCAAGTATGATTTCATAAGTAATATCAAACAAAAAATCCACCCCTGACACTTAGGTACTCAAATGGGGGTTTAAGACAACATTCCCATTGCTTTGCTGACAATGATTATTGCCCAGAATTGCTTCAGACACACAAAGCTGATAAGTGATTAAGCATATACTTCATAATTCATAGTACCAGAAGTATCTATTTGAAAAAACATGATGAAATAGTCAACTGGTTTTAAGGCTCCATTCTAACAAAGTTACTGTATGTGCAACATTTTAAAATATTATTTATCATGAAAACATTAGTATCCTAGCAAATATAGTGTCACCTGTGCTTCCAAGGGATAAAGATTTTTTGGTGTTAGTTGTAGATAGTTCAAGAAGATATTATAATTTGAAACCACTAAGATAGTACACAATTTCAATACAGCTAGTTTCCATTTCCTGAAGCACTCAAGACATCTTTATTTTGCATATAATTCTTTTTCCTCACTTGAAGTTTATCATTCACCAGTATTACAGCTTCTCAAATGGGTTTTGTTGTTGCTCAAACAAAAATTACACTAATTTTATTCCAGAAAATTAATCATTTCTTGTAAAAGTTGTTTCAAACATAGAAAGTTTAAAAGTAACCTCTGAAGCTTGAAGTGTTTTAAAATAGATTGGATATTAGGAAAAAAAATCTTCACCTAAAGGGTTATCAAGTATTGAACAGGCTGCCCAGGGAAGTGGTGGAATCGCTGTCCCTGGAGGTATTTAAAAGATGGGCAGACGTGGTGTTGAGAGACATGGTTTAGTGGTGGCTTTGGCAGCATTAGCTTTATGGTTGGACTCAATCTTAAAGGTCTCTTCCAACCTAGGTGATTCTATGATTCTAAATATATTTAAATATGTGATTTCTTCTGGAATTAGAAATAGAGGTTGTATTGATTAGTTCTTACATACATCTCAAATTCAAATCAGAAAACTGAGAACCCTGAAGAAACAAGCAGTACTGCTGTTGAGAGCCTGGCATGCTTTTTTAAACACCGGAATTTGTGTGTGTTGAAATCTCTCATCACACTGAATTTGAGCTAAGCACGGCCATGAGGATGGCAGCCTACTATAGCACGTAGGTAAAGCATACTTTGTATTAAACCTACTTTAGTGTAGCCATGCCTTTCTGACTAGAGTTAGCTACAAGACTGACTTAAGATTTCAATGGCTGCTTTTAGGATTGAGTCAGTTATAGTAATGTTTCGTTTCCCTGTGAAACTGACATCAAGCAATTGCAAACTTACCAATGCAGCATTTTCAAACCACATCATGACTAATGTTCCTGTATGCTAATTTGGATCTACCTTTGAGAATGTAGGGAAATGGATTCCAGTTTCATATCAGTAAGTATTCCCGTGATTTTACTAACACTGTAACACAGCTACATATAAATTTACACTGTCCTTAGGAAAGTTATTTCCTTTGTTTCTACAGGCAACAAATCAATTTAAAATAGCTAAGTTTATTTAATTTCTTTTCTCTTCACAGGACAGATTTTGATCTATGCTTGCTTTTGTTGTCTATCTCTTGCCCAAAGTACATCCTCGGCTGCAAAAGCAAAGCAGTACATTTGAGTAGGGCTCACCCAATCCGTATAACCATGAAATGGGGCTGATATGCAAGAAATTTGTGTGGGATTTGTGGTTTGGTTTTTTTGTTTTGCTTTTGTTTTTTGGGGTTTTTTTGGGTTTGGTTTATTTATTTTACTAGAGACATACGTTCAAGACCAAAGTCCGTCACCATGCAAAACACCACATTTATCTGTCTTGGCAACTACTTGAGCACTTTGGAAAAACATGACAAATTCTATAATTCGGTAAACAGTATTTGCCATCTCAACTTATTTCCAGATTTTAAAATGCAGATACAGGGAAGTCTGTTCAAGTGTTTACAGTTTACTTTAAGTAGTAATAAAACAGAATTAATGACATAGTTGGATCTCTACTACATTTATTAGTCTTTGCTCTCTATACTGGAACATACTCGGTTTAGTCTACTTTATTAAGGAACTACAAAAGATTTTATCCTGAGAACAATGACAAACTGTTCAGGCTTGTAAATTTACAAGATATCCCCTCACCCATATTCATGCATACACACACCTAGTATCCACCTTTTAAAAGGCTGGATAATACCATTACAACCCAATACAAGTTATACTCCTTGTTTTCAAAGCAGATAAGAGATCATACCACTTTAATCACGTGGCAAGCCCCTTTTTATAAATATTTACCTGGTCCACATAAATTCCATAGGTAATGGATTTGCATCAGCATTACATCTGAGCTGAACGTTCTCTCTTCCAATAAACCAGTTTCCATCGTAGCCAGTTACTGAAACTTCTGGGGCATCTAACAAAAAAAGATTTAACCTATCAACAATCACAGTATTTTCTTTAAGCATGAATTGCACACAATGGTCAGCTGAGTGGAGCAGAACGTGGTTTTTTGGTTTATTGGGATTATTTTTAGTTTTGTTTTAATTTACAAAACAACAACAAAAAATAGAGAACACCAATACAGTTCCAAGCTACAACGTAATATGCAGCAGTGGCTTAGTGAGGAAGAATAAGTTGTTTTAATTGATGCAACGATCCCACTGTGTGCTATGAGCAAACATACAGCACTTTGGTTGAAGTGAAAGGACTTCAGAAGAAAAGAATGTTTGATGTTTTTTTGGAAGTGAGGAATAGTAATTTAGAGCTACTTCTCACTAACAAAATACAGCAAAGGATCGGAAACAATTTTGAGAAGGCAGGTAATTAGAAAATCATCAAAACATTCAAAGATGCCAGTTAAAGAGGTTAACAGTTATCCACTGGCATCATAATGTAAAATTATGTTGTTATGGCTCTAAAAAGCAGTAAGCCAGAGAGACCTAACTGAAATATTCAAAACTCAGAGAACAGAACCATCAGTATGATTTGGTATAATCTCCTACAGCAGAGATGGGAGTTCTCACAGGCTCAACAAGGCCAAGTGCAAAGTCTTGCATGTGGGTTGGGGTGATCCCAAGTACAAATATAGACTGGGCAGAGAATGGATTGAGGATGGAGGAGGACTTGGGGGTGTTGGTTGGTGGGAAGCTCAACATGAGCCAGCAACATGCACTCAGCCCTGGAAGCCAACTGCATCCTGGTCTGCATTAAAAGAAGCATGGCCAGCAGGCTGATGGAGGTGATTCTGCTCCCCTCTTGTGAGACCCCACCTGGAGTACTGTATCCAGCTCTAGGGCCCCAAAGTAAGGAGAACATGGACCTGCTGGAACAAGTCCAGACAAGGCCTACGAAGATGATCAGAGGGCTGGAGCACCTCTGCTATGAGGACAGGTTGAGAGAGTTGGGCTTGTTCAGCCTGGAGAAGAGAAGGCCTTACTTTATAGTGGCCTCCCAGTATCTGAAGGGGTCCTACAGGAAAGGAGGAGAGGGACTTCTTATCAGTGAGTGTAGTGACAGGATAAGGTTTTAAACTGAAAGAGGGTAGGTTTAGATTGGGTATTAGGAAGAAATTTTTCACTGTGAGGGCGGTGAGGCACTGGAACAGGTTGCCTGGGAAGCTGTGGATGCCCCATTCCTGGAGATGTTCAAAGCCAGTTTGGACGGAGCTTTGAGCAACCACATCTAGTGGAGGGTATCCCTGCCCAAGGCAGGGGGGTTGGAAGTAGATGATCTTTAAGGTCCCTTCCAACTCTAACCACTCTATGATCTTGTGTGGTTGGTTGCTTTTTTTGAAAAAATACAGAGACCCTAGGTTTCTACTCCTGCATGATCCACCTCATCACATTCTTTTCTATACAGTTTTAATTTCCAACCCCCCCCTCAAAGGACTAAGTGCTCATCTCTTTCCTACACAAGGTAACCATCTTTATCAGTATATATAAAATATATACCAAGTAGTAGCTACCTTCAGAATACTTACACTGTATGTCCAACATATGAGAGTATCTTATCTCCTTTTCAAAAGCAGGGTGCCTCACAATACAAGTTATACGTCTTCCTCTTGCAAATCGTGTAGGGACAATCATATACTGACTTACAACTGTCACAGTTTCATTTGGAAACAAAGTAGAGCTGGATTCCGTTTCACCAAGACCTCCTTCCCAGTCAATCTCTGCAGCAGGTTTTCCGTTGGCTGCTGTACAAGTGGCTGCTATTGTCCTATTTGCACCATCTATTAGAGGGTTTGGTCCTTTCGTTAAGCTCACAACAGGTTCAACTACAGAAGGGGGGAAAAAAAAAAGCAAATTTAAACAAGACAGACTCCACATCTTTGAAACTGTTGCTATGTAAAAGTTAGACAAGATCGAATCCATTTGCAAAAGGCCATACTAATCAGATATCCTAGAAATAAGATCATACCCTATATCAGAGATGTTAACTCTGCAAAACTTTGGCCTGCTGATACTGTTCACCTTTGTTCACTCAATGTTGCTCATTCACTACATCTAATGCATCGACAGGGAATTCCAACACAGTTAGGTTCAAAACGCCAACTACAATGCTCCAGTTGCAGTGTCTGACAAGATAGTTTAATATGTTATGTTGAAACTACACTGTGATTTTTTTAAAAAATCTTAGATTCTGCTGCACTTTCAAGCATTAGACTTAAGTATTAATCTAAACTGCCAGTTTGTGTCATTTCAAAGCTACTTAATTCAGTGTTTTAACACCCAACATGAAGAGTTTAAGCTTATGTTGATCACTATAATGCAAATTGATTCCATGCTGAAAAGGGTAGTTAACCACTAAAAAAGTATTTATTATATATACACATAGATTATGCATAAAAAATAATATGTAAACACAAACATACATAATATACATAATTTTTATATAAATTTTTGGATGTTTTTGATATACAAATAAATTGTTTCCAGATATAAATAAAATTCTGTCTATATATATTCTTGTGAACAAATCCTATAGAAGTAAAACTTTTGAACTCAATACTGTGTCCAAGACTCAAGAAATCTGCAAGTGGAAGGATCTGACCTCCTTGTAAACCCATTGATCACCTCAAAGTTCTAGAGGCTTAGAGAACACGCTTCTAAAAGAAGTTGAGTTCCTGATGTACAAGTCCACTGCTGAGGGCCATAGGCTAAAAAGCTTTTAAAAAAATTTCCTTCTCATTTAAGAAATCTGTTTCAGCCCTGTACAAGCCATCTACCAGTTGCAGCTTAAGTCAGAAATACCATTTGCCACTTCAGATACAAACCAAGGTTTTGCTTTCTAGGATGGCCCATTTCTATCATCAATACTAGAGGACACACGTTTCCCAGTAGCATACTAGCCTATTCCATAATCCTTGTCTTTTGATCTAATAATGCCATCAGAGTCCTCTGTAGTGAAGTCAGCAGTACACACCATAACATTTCAGAATTCACCACAGTGGACCAGCCCTCCCTAGCGACAAAGCAGAGAAAACTCTTGCGAATTCTGTGCCTTTCAGTATCCTCTAAGAAGTTTAGTTCACAGAATTTCTGAGAAGTTGAAGCGAACCCAAATATCTCGAAACAAAATAGAGCAGAGTTCACAATACCTGTCAAGATACTTCTCCAGCTACTTATACATTCAAGAGATAAATGGGTAACAAATAGTGAATTCAGTGCCAGAATCAGTTTTTGACTCTTTTCTGCTCAGTGTAACACTGTTCATGTCTGAACAATGTGGTTTAATATTTGTTCAATTACACCAAACGGAAAACAACTACTAAATGGATAACCTTATAAAAATGTGTTTTCTGTTCTACGCTTAGATATTCTTAAGGAATATACCTCATTGCCAAATTGAAGATTGTTTTTCTGGGCAAATACTGAGAGTGGATTATTTTTTACCACATTTCTCTGAATGCCTACCCTCTGTGATTTGTTAGTGACCCTACTGTAAATAAACCAAACTGCAGAGAGTTTTTCCGCCAAGTCCTACATTCAGTTTTACAGATCTGAAGTGTCTCTAACAGCTTCTTTCAAAATTTAATTCCCTGCTCTCCAGCACTATCAACAACTAAAGCTCTCTGCAATAAACTTGGATATTAAAATGCTTTACTTGTAAATCAATTCAATCATCTGAAAAAAGCCTTTAAAACCTAGCATAGTGACCTTCACATTAAATAGCTTTATTATTTGACCCACAAGTTGGTTCCCCTGATTTAAAATAAACATCAGTGCCTTGTTCCCCCCAAATCACTAGTAGTAACCTTTCCACTGGCTTCTGTGGTATTACTGAAATGCAGAAGTAAACACCCAAATTTACATTTAGTATCTTACAAGTGTAAAGATACTAATTTTTGCTGTCCCCAATCTCAATCAGTGAAATCTATTAAATTAGCAGCTATCATTAGCTTTTCATGCTATAACTTACAGACCCAAAGTATTTCAGCTGGAAATAGTTTCATATGCTATTCCTTTGAGTTTTCCTCAAAAAAAAAAAAGCACACAACTCCAGAATTTTTCCTCTACCCCTTTGTGAAGGGATAGATAAGTCAACAAGAGGTCTTAACTAAGGTAGCAGAGATCTCCAGACCCAAATCAGACTACACCGTATGCTGCTTCACTTACCATGCTTTTAGAAAACAATGTCTTCAAGTTTTAAGTGATAGCAGAGGGAGAACAGGATATAGACTCATTTAAAAAGCCTAGTTTCTCCTAAGATTATCATTATTAGGGAAAAAGCATACTTTCTGTTTTTCAAGTAGTATCTGAAATTTGTGAGACTGGCCAGTTTCAGTTCAGCTTAGTTTCAAGCTTGTCAGAAAGACACAAAGCTGAACTATTCCAAACTACTCAACTTCAAAAGATATACTTACTACCGGTCCAATGTGTTTTGGCATTTTAGGGGTTTTTTTGGGGTTCTGTTTTTGTTTTGTGTGGTCCCCCCCCCACTTCACAAATGGTGAAGCTTCTACTGTCACATCTTCCCATAGGATCATGATTCTTGGACTACACACCAACCACAACTACAAGATAACCATATAGCCACATACTGAGAAGTGGAAAGCTACTGCCGTTATACTTACTTCAATAGTCTGTCCTTCAGGATTACTTTGTCCCAGCAACTGAAGCAAAACCTGCAGAAACCCAACTACTCATTATACAGCCTTTCTAGCTGTTTCACTCAGGAATTAAGATAAAGATATCTTGTGAGTGAATCCCTAATTACAAGGGGCCACTGGCATCTCACGTTTCACACTGGGGAACAGTTTAAATGTTTTCAACTTGGGGAAAAAACGTTACCCAAAGTATGGGGTTTGGAGGGTTTTTTTGGTGGGTTTTCAGCTGACTTTTTTTTAGGAAAGTTTAACTTCTATATACATAGACTCTTGCAGCAGTCCCTTCTTGTACCAGGACCAGTGTGCCATGTGAATCATACTGAAGGGTGCTCTACAGACTGTCATTGTTGACAGTGGTGGTAGGGAGACACGTGAAGGAGGTTGGGAGAACATTAGAGAAGCTGCTTCACCCATTCAGTAGAAGCATTATGCTTTATTCAGGTCAAATGAAAAAAATGATGGGGACAATGCTTTCTTTGGGAAAGGAAGCCACCAACCCCACAAAGACCCAAAAGCAGAAGGGACCTGCTTCCACAATGTAAGAGTTCAGGGGCAATGGCAGTTTTCCCCATCCCCTTTAAATAATTAACAGAGTAGATAACCTCTGTGTATTCAGTCAGTGTATCAAAAGGTCAGCATGCATGGATCATCTCATTCATATATCTTGGGAGAAGAACAGTCACACAAATCCAAAGCAATATTACCGCATGAGTTATATTTGAGATATAAGAAATGGTAGCTGAAGTATGGAAGCTAGATGTGCAGCTGTTTAGGAATTTTCAACTAATTTGTACCCCTGTGCTAGCCCTTTCACTGATTCATGACCACTATTTTATTTAACATTACTTAGTCTAGGCTTCACCTTGCATTCACATGGACAATCAGAGATCTTTGTTACTCACATCCTTACACTTCTTTATAGAAAACCAACGTAATAAAGCATCCAGAAAAGATCCTGAAATCCTATCGCATTAAGCTTCCAGGCCTCAAAGTTTCTTCTTGGTTTCAAGTACTTCAAAAGCCTTTTTCAACTGCCTCTGTTAGTTTTAAAACTAATTTTCTTCTGCCACTGTGTGCACAGGATGTCTGGGCAAAATTGGCATGATTGTAACAAACAGTATTATTTCCACTTACCATTAAATTCACTAATTCCTTTGGCAACAGCATGACACTGGGAACTGTCAGCCCCTTCATCACAACTGATGTTTACTTGAATAACAACTTCTTTCCAAAACAGTATTTCTAACTTTATTTTCCCTCCCTCAAAACCAGCAGCCTTATACTTCTGTATAACTTACCCCGCCTGCTAACTAATCCTTTAGTATTGACTTCGGGGTTTTTCGTTCTGTTTCATTGTTGGGTTTTAAGACCAGTCAGTTCACTAACTTGTTATCTGCTTGATATTTTTCCTTGACCCAGAGTAATACTCAAGAACATGTACATCTCATCAACTATCACTTTTTAAACACCAGTACTTTATTAGAACTGAGAGGATCCATTTTCCGTACTGACATGCATCTTCTTTTAATTCCTTATTGCAAGAATGTCTACATTGGGGTGTCTGGGATCTATTAATGGTGACAGACCTACGTCTACCTTTGTCCTCATCTAGGCAGCTCATTCTTCACATACAGCATCATTAAGAGCTGGCCTGCAGAAGCACAATATCTACTTTATTAACACCTATGCTGAGCAATCCAGCTTACTAAGACAGTTGGAGTCAAACTGAACCAAGTATTTAAGACAGTCATGCACAGTATTCAAGCTAGTAACATAGCACTGTTAGCTCTGCAAGCTAACCTGTCATACATCATCTCTTCTGCCTTCAAACACCATTTCAGCCAGTTTAGTCAGCATCTTGGGAAAGAAACAGCTTGACATATAGTTCATTGCATTTTCATATTTTCAGTCTTAACCTCTTCTTTTACGGCACACTTTCTTATAACAACATGAAGCATTATGCAAAGCAAACTGGGAGTGAGCACAGTCACCAAACATGGCAAGTCTCTTTAAGCTTAAGTAGCAGAAGACAGTGGTTCTAAACATGGTCTTAAGTGATCACTGCACTGTGGCAAAATCCAGGACATTTTATCCTGTAGTTAAGTTTTTCCTCCATTTGTCTTCAGTGTCTCTGCCTTACAGTGTACAAGCATCTACTACATGATTAAGTAAAGTATGTCCACTACACATAGGAAAGAAACTAATTCTTTGCTAAATAAGAACAGAGAGGGACTAGGAAAAAAGGCAATGCTGCTTGGACTGGAAAGTTTCAGCCCCAGGACATGAACTTCTCACCTCACTTAAGAGTGAGGTTTTTTTAGAACAGTGGGAGAATGTAGTCAGAATAAAGATGATTTTAAGTTATATCAGGTTTTAAATTTTGATCAGAGCTATTCCCTGCCTTAAGACTCTGTTGAGCTTGGAGCTACTGAACTCGGACCAGTAAAGCTCAAAAGTTATTGTTACATGCATATTCTGAAAACCATTACTTCCCCAGCACTTTTACTGTAAGTCTAGACATGAGTGCAGCTAAAAGTTTTAGAAGAACAGAAAATGCTCTGCTGAGGCTACAGATCATAGGTAGGTCCAACAGACAGTTGGCTACCCAGCTGTATGTGCAACCCAAGCAGCTACTAACCAGGCAAGAAAAGGGATCTCTGGAAGTAGTAGTTGGGTTTTGCAATTCACAGGTTGATACCAAGTCAGAGAGCCTTACAACTATCTGCAACCGTCAACTATGAAAAAAGATATGATCAGGACCACTGTATGCCTGACATACTACTTTACCTGTTCTAACTGCAATTTTTGATAACATATCTTATCAATCAAGTTGTGGTCCTTCTACCTTTTCAGATGTAGAATAATGAACACATGGACTATACATGTGCTTTCCAAGTTCTTCCTCATGTTCTCCATAAACCTAAAGTTTGAAGGGCAAAACAGATCCTAACGTGGTTTGAAAAAAACCTGTCTTAAAAGTAGGGACTGACTAGAAGAGAAAAGTGAAAGTGTTAAGAACCCCCTGCTGTATGTTGATAAAACACAATAGCTGAAACATGAACTCAAAAGACTGCTACAATAGCCACTTGTAGTACAGACAGGTGGAAAAGAGCCATAAGGCTACATGCTTTGTATACCACATTCAACTTCTTTGGTCAAGTTACTTGTTTCAAATTGGATTAAGACACTTATTTTGATGCGTTTATTTTGCCCCACCTTGTGGTGAAACCCGTTTACATAATGTGCTAAAGCCATCTCATTAATCTCATTTAGTATTCTGCTACTGTGGAAAGCAGAGATCAAAGACCAGGAAGATCCTACAAAGCACATTTGTTTACAAAAAATAGTCACTGAGAACCACCTCAGCTGTAGAAAATGTCACTTGACTACTTGCAGTGGATATAGAAGTAACTTACTCTATTATAAGAAGGTATAATATTCTACGGAGAGGGCAAGTCAATGGGGCTTCCAGTTTCAGGACAGAGTAATCTAAGCAATCTACCACCTAAATCTACCTGTATTTCCGTACTAGTCTTTTTGACAGCAATACTGAACCCTCAACAAGATTGACAAAATGAGTTTATGTGAAAAACTGAGTTTATATAAGGTTCACATTACAGCTATCCAGGAAAGTCAAGGGCTTAAATTGCTCTTCTTCCTACAAGTCCAAGTAATAGTAGTCTAGACAGCTTTGCTTTACACTTACACGCTGCAAAGAACGGTTTACATCAGCAGCCCCAAGTAGCTACATTAACTTGTATTATCAACAAACTTATGATGGAATTTAGGCAAGGTGGTAGATAAAGCTGTGTTTTGCAGCTTCTCAGCACACACACAGAGTTCCCCAGCATTGCCAGGTCTAAGTTCTAAAGCACAGTCCAAATGTTTAGATTAATAAAATGCCTAAATCGGAACTGCTTATTTATTTTTAATATCTGCAAAATCAAAGAGCAAGTTCTGAAGAAGCAAGACCCAAAAGAAGTCTCCTCAATGAAGTTAGTTAAGAATACCAAGACATGTTAGGAAAGATTGCAAATACGGTTTTTTTTGTATTGTCATTGCGTTAAAAGGTAAAAATACAGTGTGTTAACAAGTTTGCAGAATTTCACTAACAAGTTTGTGCTATTAATATCACATCCTTTCATAAAGAAGTTGACTTACCTAGAACTGTTACAGTTGTTGATGATTGTGTATTTCCAAGTGGGAATGTAACTGCCTTGCAAACATATTCTCCTGCATCAGAAAAGCTTACATTTTTTAAGATGATTGTTGCATCAGTGAGTGAATAGTTTTTAAGTGACACTCTTCCTTGGTATTCTCCTTGAACAGATATTCCATATTCAGGATGATGAACAGCAATAGTCTGTGAACTTTTACCATGTATCTTCTCCCAAGAAACTTGTGCTATTGTTTCATTTACATCAATTATGCATTTCAGTGCAACCTTCTTCCCCCAAACTGCTGTCACATGTGGATCAACAATTGGTCCAGCTAAGGCACCTAAAAACAAAGCAATTGTTAGTTAGTACACAAGAAGGTTATGCCTCTAAGTCTTCACATTAAGATTTCTTCAGTAATTAGCTTGCCTTTTTCAAAGAGAATTCCTACTTTCTTCTCAATAACCGTATTCTAACTTACAGCAGTGTGAAAACATTACAAAAGCACGCTTCAAGCAGAAGCATCAAAGTTAGGTGTAGATCAACAATTCTTCAGAGAATACTGCCACTAATACATAGCTTTCTATACAAATTACTTAATTGAGTAACTGGTATATCAATCTTTTGGGAATTTAACTACATATGAGCATTACATATGAGTATTCAGATTTATTGAAAACGCAGTAACCAGACATGGCACTTTAGCAGTGCGATTACTAATCCAGAGCACCAGGTAAATATTTAAGTTAAATTACTGCACTTATTTCTACTTTCAAAAGATAAAGACTACTAATAAAGATAATTAAGGAGAAATGCGTAAGTGAAACTTTTACCACTTACCATACCAGTAACTACTTAAAAAGTGAAGCAACATTTAGAAAAACAGAAAAATCCCAACCCCACAAACTTCTCCACGTTAACAGTGACAGTCAAACTAAGAATTCAATTGTAGCTTCAGTAGCCTACTTTCCAGTAAAGCCATGTACCATCATACATATGCAATCTTTCTGTTCTCCTGCAGTGCAGTGTCTTCACACTGGATCTTCCCTCTATATTAATACAGTAAATATGCAAAAGTAGGTATGAGTCTAATGTTTGCTTAAGATTCAAGGTATTCCTGTTTAATACCTAAAGTACTTGTCACGGTAGCAACTGCATTCTGAGCTCCGCATTTTATATCACCTCCTTTTGAGAAAAGAAATCCACCAGGACAAAGCAGTTCATTAAACCACAGGTTCACAATTTCTTTTGCCAAACAGATGCTCCAGCAACTTCAATCATTTGTTCTCTTGGAGTAAACTAACATGATGAAAAAGAATCAAAGTCTTAGTACACACTGCATTTCTTTTTTCTGTGCTTAAGTTTCAATACAGCTATTTCAACTGCTCTGATTTTCTCTTCAGTTACTAGTACTCAAGCTGTTACCAAGGAAATTTACCCATGGCAAGATTCAAGTCTAAATTGTAGTAGCCCTATTTTCACAAGCATGAAGAGGTCATTCAACTTGAGACATTAACTGCCTTTCAGTCAACAAGTTCCCACAAAAGAGAAACCATATGCTCAGGAAAAAATTCTCTATATGCTTTTACATATGAGTACATTGCTGAAAGCTTTCCATTTCCCACCAATTTGATTTTTCACTGTTCAAACTATAACTGTCAATGAAGTCACCTAAACAAGTAATGAAAAGATGCAGTATAAAAACATTAAGTTGCATGAATAAATCAAACTAACCCAGAACTTTATATGAAGATTGTTGACATGCCAGTCACTAAGAAGTGACAGGAGACAGTTCAAATACAGAATACCTACCATAACTAAGTCATACTAACATACAACTAACATAACTAACATACGACGAAAGAACATTTTGGCTAGTCTTCTCATGGCTCTTGAACTAATATGTGCCATTCAAAAAGATATTGGAAAGATGGGAACTATTTGAAGACTAACCGAAATGCACAGAATTCTGCCCAAACTTTGTCTCCCACTTGCCACTGCTACATTTAAGCATGAGGTGGAGTGCTCCTTTAGAGGTATTTAACTATTGCTTTCTACCTTATATCTAGGTAAGGCTCACAAGTTACATTTCTGCAATGTATTTCAGAATGTAAAGAATATACATATTCTGTAATGTCATTTAAGAAAAAACACACTTTTGTTTAGAAGTCAGCAGTTTGCAATATTTAAACCCACTGAATCTTAACCTGTACTGAACCTTAACATAATGACCAGCTGTGTAACTCCAACAAACTTAGTACAGAAAAGCCCTACAAATAAACTTAGACAAAACCTGCTTAGACTTCTGGGAAGGTAACAAACTGAACTGGAAAGTCATCCTGGTTACTGGATCACACAAGCTGTTTTCACAGAATCACAGAATGTTAGGGGTGGGAAAGGACCTCTAGAGATCATCTGGTCCAACCCCCCTGCCAGAGCAGGTCGCACAGGATGGCATCCAGGTGGGTTTGGAATGTCTCCAGAGTCAGAGACTCCACCACCTCTCTGGGCAGCCTGTTCCAGTGCTCTGCCACCCTCAAAGTAAACAGGTTCCTCCTCATGTTCAGATGGAACTTCCTATATTCAGTTTTGTACCCTTGGTTTCCTCTTTTTTTGACAATTCTTACTTCCAATAATTAGAGGTTTTAACTACATAAAGATGATCAGATTCCATTTAAAAAGTCAATACTTAACTAACAGTTATCCCTTTTTTGAAGATGTGAAAATAAAACAGTTTTTCCACCAAGGAATGCTTCTAATAATTCATTTGTGCCATGAGAACATTGTGTTCTCACACAAATTGCATGAATATTTTCAGAAGTCAAATTTTTATTGCTGCTCCTTTCAAGATTTACAGATGGAACTGAGCAAGCTTCATGTGTATATAAATATACATACGCACATAGTATAATTAAGTGACATCAGTTACACCTTACTGTTCATCATCTTTTCCAATAAACTAGAGCCAATAGATCATTACACCAAATTTTACACATTTATCTCTTATGATACATATTCAGACTCAAAAGACAACTCATCCATGCTCATCATTTAACTTGAACTGACATATAGTTTATATATCAGTGTATATACTCCAAAGTGTTTACAGTTTTATAAATAGTTTAAAACTCAAGTGAGAACAACCACATCTTTAGTTTGCAATAGCATCTCTGGTTTTAATCTTAAACCAATTATAATTATTAACTAACTTTTGGTTGCTGAGTAATCAAGCTAATAGCTCAAACTAGGAAGTTACTTACTATGCTAATATTCAGGGCTCTCTAAGATTCAGGACTCTGAAATAGGTATTTCCTCTGACAGACACTTCCACTTTAGAGTCAGTATTTGCTCCAAGATCATACTTGAATAATGAGTAGCAGCTACATGTCTACTCCAAAATAAAACTTTAGGTGCTTACAATGCACAAGATTCTGAAGAACAAGACATTTCAAGGCCGCATTATTCATCTCCTTAACTGATCCAAGGTACTGATGCATAAGACACATTTACTGTTCTAATAAAGCCTAGTCTGCCTCCTCTTGAAATCCAATACTGAAATCTGACCTTTACTTGCACTGTCATATTACTGAAGTCCTTGCTTATCATTCTCAATATCCCTTAAGGAAACATTCTGTATTCACTTACTAATCAGGCTCTTATTTTGCAACTTCTCAAAGCAAAAAAAAAAAAAGCCAGCATCATGAAGTTTTCTTACATTTTTCTTTAGGTTTGACAGTTTTTGTGGATCCATTTTCACTTTTCTTTTCGCTGACTTTGAAGACAAAAGATTGCTTAGGTCTTCCCTCTCACTTCCTCAATCACGTGTGCTCTAACAGGTTATACATTCCAGCATGACTTTGAAATATGAAATGAGGTTCTCACATAACCTGCTTAATTAAGGACACTGTCAGATGACTTTTAGTGGTGTGTTACAATAAATACTTAAGTATCTCATTGTGAAAATATAATGACCTTCTCAATACAAAGTGCCTATGTTACAGAAAGAGTAGTCTCCACACCTCCAGCCTTGTTTTTTGTGGTAGTAAACAACAGATTTAGAGATTTTCTACATGGAACAGCCATGTACAAGCCCAATTACAAAAGTAATCCATTTTGTTATCTGCTATAGAACCAAGGCCTGCTGAACGGCCACCACCGGCAAGACAGATCACATTGCCACTTCCTTGGCACTTATTTTACACTACCCATCAGCTGTTTCCACAACTTGATAAAGCCAAACTGCAGAAGAGCAGAAAACCTGAAGCTTTTCTCTACATCAAGTTATGCAGCTCATGGGTGTATCTGGCCTTAGCACACGCTAACACAGGGAACTAAGAAGAGTTCCAAATCAAAAGTGGAGCAGAACAATAACACCACCTCATTTTGGTGACAGCAAGTTGCTATGTCAGCAGAACTTCCCATGAAACACTCTTAAGGTCAGGCAAAGCATTATTGTCAGGTCAGTTTAATTTTAGCTGACACCAGAAAGCTTAGACTCATTCTTCCAGTCCTGCCTCTCCTGTATGAGCACTCATAAGGCACCTAAGAGAGCCCAGCCTACAAAAACCCACTTGTTTTCTTCCTGATCTAGCCTTCTGAATTGCTCATTCCCTCATCAGTCAATCACAAGTTGCATTGCAACAGAGGCAACAACAGCATAGATGCACATTCTTAGTGGCATTTTAAGATTTGTTTAGCTAGACAATCAAATCACTTAAGGACACGGCAGAAAACAAGTCTGAAACCTCAACTTGAGGCTTTATAAAAACATATGCTTAAATTACTGGGAAGAAGTCAGAGTCTTTTCAGCACCAAAATATGATCAAATTACCATGTCAAAAAAAGATCAGAACCAAGGAATGGAAGAGACTCAAGATGAAGCAGTACAAAATGCTTTAACAGTAGCTTCCAATTAGAATTGTTAAGTAAGTACCCAGGAAAAAAACTGCACTTAAATCAGAGAAATAGTATTATAACCTAGTGGTGTCCTCACCTAAGGATCTGCTTTATCACAGAGTCCTTGCTTGAAGCAAAGTGTTCGTTTGTCAATGAAGTTTTTTGGGTAAAGTGCGTTAGGAACAGAAACAGGGCATGAGGTTGGCTTCTCTAAGCATTATGTTTACTAGACTCAGCTCGAGTTCCCTTTTTGGTACAGTATTTGCCTTTTAAAAAGCAAAACAGAGGTATATTATTTCCATCTTAGAAGAGCAATTCATAGAATGGTGTGGGTTGGAAGGGACCCTAAAGATCACCTAGTTCCAAGCCCCTTGCCATGGGCAGGGACACCTCCCACTAGACCAGATTACCCATAGCCCCATCCAACCTGGCCTTGAACACTTCCCGGTGTGGTGGATCCACAACTTCTCTGGCCAACCTGTTCCAGTGACTCACCACCCTCAGAGTAAAGAATTTCTTCCTAACATCTAATCTAAATCTAACCTCTCAGTTTAAAACCGTTACCCTTCGTCCTATCACTACACTCCCTGATAAAGAGTCCCTCTCCTCCTTTCCTGTAGGCACCCTTTAGGTACTGGAAGGCTGCTATAAGGTCTCCCTGGAGTCTTCTCCAGGATGAAGAACCCCAGTTCCCTTAGCTTGGAAAGCACCAGAGGAAAGGTGCTTCAGTCCTATGATCATTTTTGTGGTGCTCATCTGGACACACTCCAACAGGTCTATGTCTTTCTTATGCTGGGGACTACAATTCTTAAAACATTGTTCAGTGTTTATCACAACACTATAACAGGCATGCAAAAGCCTACCAGAAGGCAAAAAATCTTGGTGAAATGAGGCACAGCAATTGAACAGTCTGAAGCCGAGGCTACTGAAATACTCTTAAGACTTTCTGTGCATTTGACAGCTATCTCATGCTGCTTTTTATTTTATCTATGTTCAAGGGACTCAGTGTTTTGAATCCAGAGGTCACTCTTACCTGATACCAAAAGGAAACATTATGACAATAATTGTTTAAATAATGACATATTCCTTGATTCCTCAGTACTGCGGCTTATGTACATTCATCATTTGGAAATGCATCTATTCACTTCTGAATGTTAACTTTTTATATGTACAAATGACCGAAAGTAAGTTCCAGTCTTAACTTTATCTAACATGTAAGCAGCTCTCCTTCAGGCAACTATAGCCTACGTGCTTACAAAGGCTATAGAGCAAGTGGAACACTGTTGCTAGTTGAAAATCGTAAAAAAAGCTACACAATGGTAAATTTTTGAAGTAATCTAGAAGCTGAACACACTGGCCACAAGAACTGGTTCGGTTTGAGAATGCATGAAGAGATCAGTCTCTTAATTTCAGTACTGTCTCTATCAAAAGTAACTTGCTGAAGCAGGGGTTTTACTCAAAACATCAAGCTCAAGACATAAGTCTGCATTTAAGTGCTATCATAGGATGTTCTGCAAAATTTTTAAACTATTTTGAACCTCCACCTGCAGCTCCTAAGGGTAGGTCTGACAACATATTCCACCGTTCTACCAAGGGACTCATGCTACTCATCTCCTTCATTCCCCAGAGCTGATGGGACAGTCTATTATCTTCCTATAGTTGCTGAATCAATCTATCTACATACAGAGATATCATGGAATACTGCTATTTGTGGAGAAAGCTACAGCTAATAGTCACAAGATAGCATTCAGAGCCCACAGAGAGAAGATTCATACCATCTGTTAAAAGGCCAGATAATACAATACTGGACAAAATATTCTCATCCTAATATAAATTATCGAAGATGATAAAGTATGTAAACCTCTATGGCATCATAATAAACACTTATCAGCAAGATAGATGTTTTCATCACAGAAAGCAAGGAAACAGATTAGAAAGAGGTATTTTACTCCAGTGCAACACAAAGTCAAAGGAAAAAAGTAGCTAAACTCAGAATTTAACATAACATAGCTTGAGCCCATCTCAGTGTCATGAATTGAAGCTTCAAGTGCAGAGGCACAGAGCTGTTTTGTTTTTTTTTTTTTGAAGTCAGGCATGGCTGTGACCCACTATTCTTATGTCACAATGCTGATTTTTCCACATTAACTGGTCCTTCTGGTCCAGTTTAACTACCTCTACATGGGGCAGAGACTGTGTCCCTGCATACTCTGCTTCCTACCATGCTGCACAGACCTTTAGTATCAAGCAACAGGAAACTAAATACAATCTAAGACACTAGAAAAAAATTTAAAAAAAGTTAGGCTCATGATTCAAATTGACTTGTGAAGGACACTCATAGAAAGCCAGTTTAGAAGCTTTAAATTTAACTACTGACCAAGAATGTTTACAAAGCTCCATGAACTTCAACACTTTATCTGGAATTTCAATTTAAACCATATTAGCATCAGTCTGTTTTATACACTCTTATATTATAATCTTTATGTATATTAAGACATAGCAAATTAAGACCTTTGTGCTTCTCCTGATACTAAGCATTCAAATGTTTACAAGACATGTTGAATTAATAAGCAAGGCAAGCTATGAGGCAGCCGGAAGTTCTTCTGCAATGAACATTCCAACCTCTGTTTAACCAGACAAACCTCCCAATCCCCACACCCTTTAAAAGGAAACAAGCGAGACAACAAGGTACTATTTTTCCAACAAATCGGTCAAGCTCAACAGCAGGACTGGAGGATAACATCTAATCCTTAGTCCCACTCCCTCAAAAAAATAGTAGTATGAGTAAACAAGTAGTTCTAAAGTTATCGACAGAAACATGCACCACTTCCTCTCCCTAAACACCACAAAATGCTTCACATTCCCATTTAAGTAAGTTTCAGTCCCCAAGTACAAGAAGCAATAAGTATAAATACACTAAAAGAAAAGCAAAAGAGATCAAGAAAAGCAGTTAGTTATTCATCTAACTCAAACCTTTGATTGGTAAGTTTTTCAAAGAGCTCCACACAATCTTCAAAATCTTTTGAAACACAAAAGATGAGTCAATAGTTCTGACAAACCAACCTGGAGGAAAAGGTTAAAGTCCTCCTATGTGGCATCCAGTTTAAACACATAACCAAAACACCTAACAGATATAGTGGGAGGTCAAAAGGAGCATTATACTTCTCTCCAATATCTTGGTTGGGCTGCCAACTAACTGCATTAGATACAGAAAAACAAGTTATACATAACAAATCTTTCCCAGTCAGCCTCAAAAAGCTTCAGTTTCCAACCAGTCCAAATTAGAAGAGTAGTCAGCAGGAACAAGTGTAATTAACAGATGCAGGATGTTAAGTAATTGGTTAGAGAGCAAAGACTATTAGGAAAGTTACAGCAAGTATAGAGAGATTATATTTCAAGAATTCAGAAGTGTCACTCTAGAATATGCTAATACAGAAGTAAACTCGGCTCTAGCCAGCATCAGTGAGGCTCCACCCAGAGCTGTACAGCTTCAACACCAAACTTCAGGTATTAGCCACTTTGAGAGTCTGAAAGGCAATAGTGCACTCAAAGGCCTAAAAACATGACCTACAAGGAAGGACTGGAAGAACTGATTGTTGTTCTCAAAGAGGAGAACCCAATAAAGGTCCTGAAGTATTTACACTGCAAAAAGAGAATGCCTGCACTGCTGAGTATGCCTGTGGAGCTTAGGAAGGAGATAAACTGAAGCAACAAGAACAAAAAAATAATTACAAAAACATTCAACAACAAAACCTACTGAAATCAAGAAAAACTCCAATGCTACAGAAAGTAAATTCCTCAAATGAACACTCTGGCCAAAATGGTAAATATCCCCAACCTTTAGAAAAGTTTGATGTTTAGTTATAAAAAAACCAAACACCCAAACTAACCTAAGCTGATCCTGCGCTCGGACCAGATCTTTGTTTAAGGATTTTGCTGGTCTAATTACTACAAGCTTATTAACAGACATTTTTAGTAAAGTAATAATCAGGTCTTCCTTCAAATTCTTGTTAGCTGATATGGCACACATGCCTGGCAGATTCCATTACAAGCTTTCCTTTCATAAGCTTATTTGCAACAATCCATTTCATGCACTTATACTACTTGCTCTCTCACAACCATTTGGATCACCGAGACATCACTACTCTGAGAAGATTTCAGACAACATTGTTTTTAGAAGTCTTCTTATTCCCAGTGCTCTTACTAGCAACCTGTTGATTCACATTTTTTTCATCTGTGTTTCACGACTATCCTCACCTCTTTGCAAATCAAGGAACTGACAGTTATACATAAAGGAATTACCAAAAACAGAAAGACGAAATTATCTCAGGAGACATCTAGAATGGCCAATTCATTTCACTTTTAACACTCTACTTCTGTAATGAAGCAGCACTTCAAAAAAAAAATTATGAAAACAAAAGTTCTGTGTTCAAAAGCACCAGTGCTTTTAGCTAGTACATACTACGGCAGAGAGCACTTTCAGCTATTTATTTCATCCTCATCATCTACTGCATTCGGGGTTTAACTTGAATGTTATATTCAACCTGTTCAATTAGATAGCTGTTTTCTCACCATTTGCTTCTTCTATTCATATCCTTTCCAGTTATTTTTTTTCAGTAAATGTTTTCAGAGGGCCAGTCAGCTCCCAGCAGGTAATCACTCTTCTCTATTACTTATTTCTTGTATTCTGATCCAAAAGCAGATATTCAGCTATTGTCACATATTTAAGACCTTTTAACTCTTCAGAACTGTGTATGATTCTATGAATCCACATGAAATCTCCACTAGCAACAGTTTGTCCTCAACTGACTCACTGTGACATAGTCAAGTCACTCCTTAGAGACTACTTTTCTAATTCTCAATAGAGAAATAACAGAAAGCTTTGAGAAAAGTAACTCATTCTGAGTATGTTCATTAATATGTTGTAAGTTGATGTTTAGACACGTTTAGTGTTGCTTGCTGAAAAATTATTTTAACAGCTCCATTTCTTCATTTATTTGCAGGGCTGCGAATTCAAGGTGATGACAGAATTTCCACTCAGGAGATAGAGCAACACCTAATCATTTAGTTTTAGTCAGCTAGTGCTTCAGATTTTCTGCCTTCTATAAATCAAGTACACAGAACTTAATTTGCCTTTAAGTCAGCCCCATCACCTACTACCAACTGCCTTTCATTATACAAAGAGACAATTACATACATTACACAGAAATCGCCACTTTCTGGATGTTAGTTCATTCTCTGAATGAAGTTCAACTGAAGCCTTTTGGTTTCAATTCTAATATGCTCTTCAGAGCTAAAGTTCCAAAACTGGCATTACTGTGCTTTTAACTTCAAAGCAGATGCCAACATCGTATCATGACAGAGGACATCCTTCAAAACATTACACTACTTAGTTCATAACCTGTATGTCCAGCTGCCTTCATGCAAGACCTCTGGCAAAGATGTCTTCTTTCCTCTTAATGTAAAACTGAGAAGACAACAGAGCTTCCAGTCCACAGTCCAAACTTCAGAGATAAGCATGAGACATTCAAGTTGCTATAAATCACCATTATTCTACCACATTCAGAACCACATGTGAGATGCTCAGCTGTGCCAGTGAAGGACAACTCAGTGGAGGCAAGGCTTACTGGAGGATTCTCCTTCAGGTGAGAGCAGCACTTAAGTCAAAGACACACCTGACTTCAACAGGATTGCCTATATACTTGACCTCATAGATGAAAAGAAAGCATTAAAAGATTGATATTTGACTACAAAATAAGTGTGTGACCTGAACATTTTACGTAAGTTATTGTAAACTGGGGCAGCATGGGTTTATCACTAATATCACCTCTGTAGCTTCACCATTAAATAACTCTTAGATGAAATGCTTCAAGAAGGGAAGACACTTTGATCAAGATGGCAGTTCTACACAGATTGAGTTTCCCTCCTTGCACTCCACATATACTTCCCAATCATCCGGAAACTTAACAGCATAGCTTATCACAATAAGGATTTGTGCTCTCACCAAGGAAAAAATTACTGAGACTAGCCACATGCAGAAATAGAGGCAGTAACTTGTAGGGGCAGGGAAGTGGTTTGTCAGGACAAACATTTACTCTTAATACTTTTACCTGCCCCAAGCCTGATCTGACCTGTCAGCTTAGCCCCCAGCTGATTTTTAAGTACCAATGCATTTCCTGTTGACTTCACAAGCTTTCTGCACCCACAGCATCCTCTGGCAAGGACTGCCAGCAATCTTGCCACCAGTTCCAAAAACACCTTTGCTTGCAACTTGCCTCCTTTTAGTTTCATTTGATGAACACCTGCTTCTTGTACTGTAAGAGTCTATACGTACACATTGTTGACACCACTTATTTCACAGACTCCACCATATTCCTCCCTTTCTTCCCCTTCTCCCAAGAAATCACCTCTCTTAAATGAGAAGTATTAGCCAACTTCACATAGAAGCTCACTTTCATGCCTTTGATCCTTGCTGCCTTCCTCTGAACCTACTTCAACCCTAAGGTGTTTTTTAGGGGGTTTTTTGTTTGCTTTTAAGATCAAGGGACCAAAACCTGAACAGAGTATTTTAAGACCAGCCAAGCAACCTAACTACACAGTAGCACAGTATGTTCTGGTTTGTTCTTACTCCACACTTGATTGGCCCACAGAAAATCAGTTCATGGAACTGACCATCACAGACCAAAGGCCTTGTTTCCAAGCATACAAGTAGTCAACTCAGAGGCAATAACATATATATGAAGTTTAGTCCTCCCTTCCACAAAGGCGGCCTCAGGGGTATCACTGAACACTTACCTACACTTCAGCTTGTCTCATCATTCAGTCACTCAGTTTCAGAAGGTCCTCTGTAACTGTGTAATTCATCTTTAACTTACCATCAGCAGCAAGTAATTGTGTTTAATTAGGGCATCCCATACTCCAGGAAATGCCATAGACAAGATTCTGCTACCCTCCAGCACCACTCCAGAACTATAGCTTCCATGATATGAATTCTCTCCAGAAAAAGGTCCTAGCAAGATCAGTGAGTGCTAACTGAAGGTTTGTGCAGGTAAATACCCTCCCACACTTCCTTCCAGACTCCAAAGCTCTCCACTCCTTATTTGGAAAGTTAGTGTTTTACTATTACTATTGCTTTCAAAGTACCTGCCACCATTTTTTTTTTTTTTTTGAGCAAGAGGAAAATTGGGGCAGGGGGGCACTAAGGATTACAGAAGTCTGAAGAGTTAGTGCCCATCACTCCTGCTTCATTTCAAAATCTGGGAGTTATCAACAACATAGCAGTATGGCCTCTTCCACCCAGCCACAAACTTGCAAAAATGAGGGTTAGTATTCTAAGAGACACACACCAAGAACAACAAACAACTTCCCTTCCAAGTTATATAGCTATTGTTTCAGCACTACCATATAACACATTTGCCATTACACAGATGAACAGAAATACAAGGCAACTACATTCAGACTCCAAAAATGCAATACAAATCAATCAGTAACAGGATTTTTGTCATTGCTGTTTGCCATCTTTCATTAAGAAAGTCAGTATTCTGCTACACAGCGATAGACACATACATTGCCACACTAATCACAGGGGTAACTGCAATACATATCTTGCTAGATTACCTAGAAAGCTCACGCCTATCCCAAAGTATAAATTATTAGCAACAAGACATTCCTCAATCATTCAGACTTCATCTGTCAGACCCAGGCATCACTATCAGTACAAGCTCATAGAAAAGATGCATTCACAGAAAGTCTATGATGTGTCTTCCCAAGTGTTCAACAAGTTCTGTCCAACATAGGAGTACACTATATTCATCATTTCCAACCAAGACAACTACAAATTACCACAAACACAAGTGAACTCTTAGGTATAGGTTTCTTCATAATGCATTTCTCATTGGCAAAAGCAAACAAGCCCTAATATTGATTTAGAGAGTAATAGTTTCACATAGGTAAGCGGGAGGCCACCTAGTCCTGCTCAAAGTAGGTCCAGTTGTATCAGACAGCTTGGAGACTCAACCAGTCAAGTTTTGAATGTTGCCACAGAATGAGATTGGTTCCTCAACCACCTTGGACACCTGCTCGTGTCTGATCTTCCTCAGAGAAGTACCTTTTACCTACATTGACTCTGAATTTCCCACACTCCAATTTGTTCCTGTTCCCTCTTGTGCTGTAACTCTGAAGAAAGCCTTGTTCCACCTTCCTGACATGCTCCCATCAGGTAGCAGTAAAGGTTCCTTCCCCTCAGCCCTCCCATCTCCAGGCTGATACAGCCCAGCTCTTGCAAGCTCTTTTCACACACCCCGTGCTCCAGCTCTTAACCAAGATGGTGGCCTGTCACTGGGCTTGCTCCAGTACCTCAGTGGCTTTCTGGTACCAGGGAGCCGCAAACTGGATGCAGTATTCCAGTGCAAAACAGAGCTGAAGGATGCCTTCCCTCAACCTGCTGCCATGCTTGACAGAGACCAGGATGAGGCCATCATCTTGTGCTGCAAGGGCAAACCACTTGATACATGGTCAATTTGTTGTTCACCAGGACCCCACATTTGTGCCTGCCAAGCTGCCTTTCACCCACCAAACCACAGCCCAGGCTGTTGGCATTGGGTTATTCCAGTCCAGATGTGCGACCTCACACTTGCCATTGCTGAACTCCATAATATTCCAGCCAGCCTGTTTCTCCAGCATGTTCAGGTCCCTCAAAGTAACAGTCCTGCCTCCTAGTGTATAAACTGTACCCTTTTGATATAATGCACAAACTTACGGAGTGCACTATATCCTGCCTTCAAAGACATGAAACTATATTTGCCTCGGTATCAATTGACAATTGGCCACCAGCTGGACTCTGTACAACAGATTCCACCCTTCAAGCCACTCCCAACCACCTATTTTTGCCCTTTATGTACCTGGAGAACGTCTAGAGGAGGATTTTCTCCATAACCTTTCCACGGACTAAGGGAAACCTCACCAGGCTATAATTCCCTCACTCCTCCTTTCTTGAAGATGGGTGTAATGTCTGCCTTTTTCCACTGATCAGGAACCTCCTCCAGTCACTATGACTTTTAAAAGGTGACAGAACATGAGATCAGTCAATGCACTCAGCACCCTCAGAAGCATCTTTTTTCATCCAGTCTTGAATATATCCAATGGCTTAAGTACTCTCAAACCGCATCTTTCTCTTCTGTGGGTTATACTACATCCCACAGATTCTGCTAGTAGGCTCAAGGAACTGGGAAGCCACAGGGCGGACCTTACCAGCAAAACTCAAAGCAAACACAGGATATTGCACATCTCAGCCTTTTTCATGTCCTTCCTCACTAAGTCCTCTGCCCCACTGAACAGCAGGCACGTACTACCAGAAATGGTGGCTGGTATTGACAAGCCAAAAATGACACATGTTTAAAGGTGTGTCATACTGAAAAGTAGTGTCTGTTATATTCTTAAACTTAACAAAGAATGAAGTTTTAAGCACAAGTAACATCTCCTGACTTAGGGTAACTTAAAAAACCCAAACATATACATAGGGTATTTCAGATATTTTGGGGGGAATAAGACAAATGGAAAAATGTTTAATATTAACATGTTTATGTGTTAATATATTAACATATTTATTAATTGTCTTTTAATAGGATATTACTTTCATATAGAAAGATTAAAGCAAAAATTTAAGTCAAGCAGAAATTGACATTGCTCCAACTTTAAATGGAGAAAGGAACACGGCACACTCAGACTGCCCAATGCATTTGGCCGTGTGAGTGTAAACAGTCCTTACAGAAAGCTCAAGGATAAGCTACCTAAAAATTCTGTGCAAGTAAAAATTCTGGATTTCTTGAAGTAAGCACTCAAGTATCAGGATTTTGTGGGGGTTGTTTTTCAGGGTTTGGTTTTTGTGAAATTACTTTTAAGGATGGACCTGAAATTCTGCTAAACATATAGCAACAGTTGTAAGCATTCAGCATTCCCTGTCTCCACAGCTGTACCTCCTACACTGAAATTAGAAATCTATTAGGTCAGAAACACTAACATGTGTGATGTCCTAGATGAAGGAACAAGACCTTCAATCCCTAGGAAAGCCCCTATCCCCTTAAGCAGGCCACTCCTCTACTTTTTATATCTTGTCTTCCCACATACTGCCCACTCCAGGAAGAACTGAGGTCTGCAGGAGGAGAATGGAGGTTGTACTTTGCACTACATAAAGCAGCAAAGGCTCTTAAATTCAGGAAGACAGCTAAACATTAACCTCGCATTTTCAATTACTTATAAAGTTTGAATGTTATCTGCCAATATTTAACAACTGTAGCCATATTATGAAATGTAAAGTGAACGTATTTTGTCAGGAGCAGCAAATCATAAAATACAACACCTAAATCTCAGCTGTCCGTGGCAAGATCTGATGAGTACCAGTTACATGATAAAGTTATGCAGCTGCCTGCTGCCCCCTGCATTGCTGACACTGCTGACTTTTTTTTAGCTCTTAAGTCCACCCTCCACTACAAGTTATTCCAGCAAGTTAACCCTTTTTGTCCAGGAACTGCATCGGGACAGTAAGCATAGGTAACTGATAAGCAAGCTTATTAATGCTATATAATAGCTGTTCTGTTTATTGCCAAACTACATTTTCAGTATTTGTCACACTGCCATTCAGCTCTGTGTTGTAAGGGACTGGATTTGTTGGCTACTTATTGAAGTAACAGAAGACATGCAGGCAAGTCTTTAAGAGATTCTCTAAAAGTTATTACTTATATTAGGAGTTAACAATGGGATCCAGTTTTAAAGTAAGCTTTTAGCAGTCAAATTCCTTTATCCTAAACCTCGTTTCAGACTTTACTTGGGCATTTTAATCTTAATAGAAAAAGACCTCCAACCTTCTCTTCTAGCCATAGCAGCTATATAGTACACAGCCTCCTGCCTACCCATGCACAAAATGAGGGCCATTTAGACTGAAAGGGACTTCTGGAGGTTATCCAATCCAATTCCCATCTGAAAGCAGGGCCAACTTTGAAGTTGGATCAGGTTGCTCAGGGTCATACCATAGCCAGGACAAAGATTCCACAACTTGTTTCAGTGCTTCATTCTCCACGTGGGAAAAAACATTGCTAACACTTCACTAGAATTTCCCTTGTTGTGGCTTGTGTCTCTTGCCTCTTAATCCTTTCCCTGTGCATATCTAAGGGGGGACTCTCTTAATTTTCTCTCTCACCTCCTATTAAACAGTCATACCCAGCAATTAGACTCTCCTGCTTTAGACTTTTCTGAAAGCTGAACAAACTCACTTCTCAGCTCCTCTTCATACATCGTGTGCTGCCGACTTCCTTATCTTAGTGGCCTTCCACAGACACCTCAGCATCTGCCTCGTACTTGGGAGCACAAAACCAGGCACAGTACTCCCAAGGCAGTCTCACAAGCTCCGACTAGCAGAGACCAATTTAATTGCTTCCTTCAACTGGCTGACCATGTCCAATATGCTTTTCACCTTTTATACCACAGAGGCATATATGACCCATAAGAACCCTTAGGTTCTTTCCTGTAAAGCTGCTTTTCACCAGTTAGCACCACATCTATGCTGCTGCATTGCGTCATTCCACCCCAGAAAGACTTAGCATTTGGTTTCATTGAATTTCATGAGGTTTTGCCAGCTGTTTCTCCAGCTCACAGATGCCCCACTCAATTAACCCTACTCTCCAGCATATCAATTGTCCCTCACAATCTGGTAGCATCCATAAACTTGCTGAAAGTGCATGACTGACCTGAAGAGGGTTTGAAATGCAAACAAATTGCCCCTGCACTGATCCTTTAAGACACATCAACAGTAGGAAGCCTCCAGGTGGACTTCATACAGCTGACCACAACATTCTGAGTCCAGAAGTACACACAATTTTTCATACACTTAGTAATCCACTTACCTACATCATACCTTGGCTACAAGGACATTTTAGGAACCCTTGTTAAAAGCTTCTCAAGGTTAACAACACACACTGTTCTTCCTTTGCCCACAGTCTTGTCTTATATACTTCCAGGAACCAATTCAGGACCTCTTTTCAGAGCAGTCTCAAATTGTGGAGACACCACAACTCCTTTTCCTCACTTACTTCAGTTTTCACACTATTTGCAGCCACATAAATTTATCACACCTAAGCCATTCCTCTTGAGTCTTGGGAAACAGAGCTGTAGAGTAGCTCTCAAAATACATTACCAAGGAAACTTTCACTAACAGTTCCATAGAGTCCCATAGTCCTCACCTCTTTCTGTAGGGCAGAACACTCTCAGCAGAATCTTTAAAAGATCTTACATGAAACTTACACAAAACTGTTTGTTGACAACAGATTATATTCTGTTTTGCCAGAGGTAATGTGTTATTAAACATTCACATGAAAACACTGATAGATCAACTGTGATAATTAATCTGGTTATAGTCAAAAGCTTTACTTTTGACTTTGAACTTAACAGTTGTCTTATACATACAGAATCATAGAATGGGTTGGGAGAGACCTTAAATATCATCTAGTTCTAACTTCCTGCCATGTAAGTTATGTATCAGAGGTACTTCAAGCCTCTGCACCACAAACTGCAGAAACACTGCTATGCAAAATGTAGTACACTTCTTCCCATACAGGATATCCTGGATAAATGGGTGTATTGCACTTCCTCGTTAACAGAGGTAACTATATTTTATGCTACCTCAGCTACCAACACCACATTGAAACCTTCAACAGGATGTACTTACACCTCCTAAGTGATCAATGGTATGGTCACAGTCATCAAATTCTCATAGCTGATTTCCTTAGATCTGTAGTGCCTCTTTAAATGTTAAAAGTTCCTTAGTGAAGTCATAACAGCATTACTTCTGTTTCAAGAAAGTTTACCTTTTGAAGTCAAAAGTGCATTGAAGTGTTTTAACACACAGAAGTAGCATCACTGGTGAAGGGCCAAGCAGTGGGTTTTTATAATGCAAACACTATCAATCTTTACAAATATGTTAAAAAATGGAATTAAGCTTAACAGCTCTTATCTTTGCTTCTCTGACCTCTAGTAATAATCTTTAGCTGAGTTGACTAGGCATATTTTTATTGTGGCAAGGGCCAATGGATGATGTAGGAGAAATTAAAGAAGGAATTTTTGGGAAAAAAAAATAACCCCAAATTAATACAAGTCAGAAGTTTTGCCCCCTCAGTTACTCTGTTATTATGAAGTTCCTTGCATTTGATGTAATTTAACTTACATTTGACTAAACTTAGTATTCTACCAGATTATGTACACTGAAAAGAAATTAAGTGAAGCTAGTCACACAATTTGAACATAATCTCAACTTTTCCCACACTCTATCTCCAACAAGCCTCCATCCAATAGGCTGTTCTTAAGCATGCTTATCCCAGCAATAATTAATTTTCATCTTAACCATATGTAGCATTGGTGGTATTGCAAGTAAAAAAAGCAGCAACAGAAGTGGGCAAAGAATGCCCACACAAAACAAGATTAAGAGAAATTTAAGGCAAACACTAATTTTTAATCTTCTAACTCAAGGGCTAGTGAAAATAACAGATCCATAAGTAACTAATAAATTCTTCGAGCTAGCTCAGTTTGTTTCTTCCATTCATCTGTACACACATCAACTACAGAGACCTGTTTGACTAAACTTTACTCACTTTTAGCAAGTATGTTTTTTTGGCAGGAGATTGCCATTTTGATGGCTTCAAATTCTGCATGCACCACTGCATTACAGTGATAGCACTCACACCTTCTAAGTATTTAAAACAACACTCACTTAAGGAAAACATTCTGTTCTGTTCAAACCAATCCCAGGAAGATACTAAGGACAAGATTAAAACCTAGTGTGTTATACCAGCCTTGACTAATAGAAAAGGAGAAAACAATGATCTCCTGTAAACATACAAAGGTATCTTAAAAGCCAGATAATTAAAATCTGATGGGGGGAGAAGGCAGAGGGGGAGGGAAATCAGTAAGAGCCATGTACTGCTGCAGGTAATCCTAGCACACCAGTCAAGACAAGCTACCCTTGACTCGCCTTTGCATTGGGAATATGAAAATGTGTGTTTTAAGGTACTACAAAATTAAAATTGTGAATTCTGTAAACTACTTGAAAAACAACGGAAAAGAAGCAAGAATACTGAGCAGAAGAAGCAGTAGTGATTAAAGAGGACAGTCTGGAAGCTTGTTACTTTTCACTACCTAAACCAATAGCGACCTTGCTAACAGACTAATGTTAAGCTTTACCTGCTCAGTTGCCCACACTTGGGAAAACACAGGTAAAAGGACAGAGACTGAAGTTTCAGGACTTCGAAAGTTTTTTTTATTCTGGCTGCTAGTTTTATTCTATTGGTAACTCAAGGACAGAAAGACCATTTTTTGACTTCACATTTGAAAGAGTCCCAAGTCCCAAAAAAATCCGGAAGCACTCATCTGCTGGATAATAAAGTTTGTTTGGTGTTTTAACTATGACTTGGAACTCATTGTGCTATGCCTTGAAGCTCTTCACCATGAGCCTGTGTACTAAGTTGTGTAGTAAGCAACCACTGGCCTAGCTTTTCCAGAACCAAGATAAGTATTGGCCACGAGCCCCCTCAAGAGTCTTACCCAGACACATTTACACCTCCTTTTAACCCTCTATTTTACACATTCACTGTCTTTTCACATCAGGGGAGTAAAATAAGCTCTCACCCAACAGCTTTCTCATCTCTCCTCACTTTATAGACGGAAATGCAATAATCATTTTCCCCGACACTCTCTTTACTGCCCATTTCACTGTTTCATTGTTTCTCACCTATTTTCTTGTATTTTGTACACATTCAGCTGTTCCCATCTTTTCTTTCATAGCTATTCTGGGGAATTCTTCCCATACGTACACGATAGACACTCTTTTCAAGACAATTCATCTGCCTTCTAACTGAGAATAGTGATAATGACCCCTTTATCTCTAACAACGAAGCTAGATCAACTTATCTCATGCCTAATCCAATAATTCATCATCATCTCCATCCTCTCAATGAAAATACATTGCTGCATTTCAAATAGCTGTTCTCCAAGTCCCTGAATGCACCTGTCCTTCAAATAAGTACTTTCCAAAAAGATCTTGAGATAGGCTAACTCTACCAAAAAAACCCCATCCAAAATCCACACAGAACCGTAGAATAGTTTGGGTTAGAATGTACCTTTAAAGAACATATACACACAAAAACCAACAACACATGGCAAAACAAAATAATAATAGTTAAGTAACTGCAACTATAGCTACTCTTCACACAACTAAGAAAATCTGGCCATTCAGTTAGTATCCAATTATTAGGTCCCTAAGAAAATTCCTCACAGGAACTTCTGCATTAGTATCTACATCCTAGTCAGTACAGCAGTCATCAGGATAAAAAAAGTGTTCAAATAATCCTGATTCAATACAACACCTTCATTCAAAGTTGGAAATAAGAAGTCCAAGTACAAACCCAAACAGTGCCAGAGCACAGTAACCTGCCATCACAGAGCTCAACTTTAAGAGGCATCGATGTACCAGGGCTCCACCGCAAGCAGGTGACACAAGCAATCTCAGTGCTCTCGCTTCTTTACAGACTGATCTAACCAGTCTGCAGCCATATGTTCTGATAAAGAACTCTGTTTGGACAAAGCTGCATTCAACCACAGGGCAGCAGGTCAAGGTACCTCCACAGCAACAATCTGGTGTAACACAGGACAGAAAGTAATACTCTTCAAGTTTATTGCTCTTCAACAGATAACTGAATCAATACTAAAAAAAAAAGACAAGATTTACTAACAGCACTGCAGGTAGTTGGCACTTAGCAAGATTACCTTCTACCAGCTTGTATACCAGGCTTTGTATTTCTCTTACCCTACTTCCATTCACTACTGATTTTCTTTCTAAAAAATTCAGATTTAGACTTTCCCTTCCAGAGCTTCTAACTCCATTCTTCAAGTTCCACAAATGCTACTCATCAGCCCCACACACTGCTTACTGAAGCAACACACTCCTGATTCCTTCTCCCAACAGATGCATTTACACCTGTGATTTTGCATAACCTTAAAAGCTCTACCACCAGCACCTGGAAGGTAATCAGCTGGTACAGATGCTCTATAAAGGCAACATATTTTTTGCTTGCCCTGCTACAGAACAGTCCTTTGTTTCCCAGTATCATTCTGGAAGCAATACTACTAGTGGGAAAGAGAACCTAGATTTGACCATATTTCTGAACAGGATACTTGACTCTAATCTTACAAAAAATGAATCCTGCTATAGCCTTCCTTTGTTCAGTATCAAACAATCTACGTATTCCATGGCATAATCTTAAGTTACTTAAGGAGGCAAGAGAGAAACAAACACACTGTTCAAATCAAGACACTGTTTGACCTTTACGTAGCATGAGTGGCTAAAGAACCATCACAATTATTTTACAATACTCAACATGTTTGGATCTTAACAACTTAAATAACATTACACTTCACTTCCATATATATGGGAGTTCTTGCACACCAGAAGCCAAAATGTTAGTCGGCATCCTCACTTTTCATTCATCCTAAAACATACGATTACTGTAACCTGCTTTCACCCTTTCCATTCAAGTTTTATAATTGCTTCTTTCAGAGCAACTTCCACGACTTCCATGCAATGCTACAGATTAAATTTAGTCCCGTCTAATATTTAAATAGCAGTCAAGAATTATAAGCCTATACAGTATATTTTATTAAAATGTTAGCACCTACATTTTGTTATTTTGTGTGTACTTTACATGAGCACTACAGTTTAGCAGTGGTCTTGAACACAACAGACCTACCACAACAAAACAGAGCAAAGAACTGTTTCCAAAACAGCACACAGCATGTTATATTGAGTTATCCTGAAGTGTAGGCTTGACAAACTTTTGGCTTTTTTTTTTGCTAATTATGAAACAATCCAGGTTTAACTCTCCCTTTATCTGAAATTACTCTGTTGTTTCCACCACTGCAGTTGCTCTGTTTCTTCACACAGCAGTTTCATACACTGCCCTACCTACTATGTAGTTCACCAGCATTTCATTACCTCCAACTTTTTCAATACCTTCTACAGTACTCCTATTCCTTCTCTTACTGTAGTCGTATTGGCTCACCTAATGCCTTTTTAAAAGTGTATTTCTCTCCATACCATTTTCAAAAAATAAACGCATATTCAGATGTGAATTTCTAAACTATCACCATTGCCTTTTACATACAACGAGGACAAAAATAATTCTGTTGTCTTTTTGAACACTCTACCACACTTTCCTATTTCCAAGGCAGTAACCTGGTTCGCTCAAAAATTTGTCATGACTTAACTGGAAAGTCATAAGAAAGAGTTTCAAGTCAAATAGACTGTTCTAGTAAACAGTTACTTGGGAATTTCCTTTTTTTAATTTGCAACTCCATTTTTGTATATGGTACACTGTATACTTGTCTTCATCTGCATCTTTATAATCTAACCCTTCCAGCTTCAGTCTGGAGTTCCGTACTCCAGGCTGCTTTAAGAAAAAAAATAATCAATGGAAATTAAAAAACATAAGCCCCACAAACACTTTTGTTTCTAGTCTGAGCTTAACATAATCGACAATTCAAATTGGGAAAAAAAAAAGAAAAATATATTTCCTCAATCAAGTCCCCTGTAAAATCCATCTTGTACATTTTTCCTTTCTATTCATCTCACTTTACAATTTTGCTTAGGTTTTAACCCATGGTTACATTCCAACAAACTTTGCAAAACACATATCACACTGTGCAAACTCACAAGGCACTGAAACTATGAGGAATTCATTGTTTAGCAGCACACAGGTCCTCATATACAGCATAGCTGAAAAATATTTATCACAATGTATACCAAGTTATTTTATCGATTAAAGGTTATGATAATGTTTCTTATGGATGCCATACATCTCCCCTAGTTCAAAGCTACACTGAGCTTGACCATGTAAATTTAGTACATACTTCATTGCATGACACGCTGTTCGACTGAGAAACGGAAGAATTACTTGTACATGTAAGCTGAACCTGACAGTCTGGCTTTTCTAAAAAGAGCAGTATTTATTAAAGCAGATTTATTATTAAGGCAGGGGGGTTTTATTCAAAAATCCAAAATTATTTCTTTCTGATTCCACATACATGTCCTCTCTTCCTTCCCCCTTCAGTTTTGACAATATTTATCTGAGGAATTATAGATCAAACAAATCATCGTTTCCAGCTCTCAGTCAAAATGACTGCATAAGAACTCATTCAATTTTATACTGAAGGTTTTCTACCAGGTTTTTTTTTTTTGGTGTGGTGCCATTTTCAATTCTTCCTTTTACTAGCATTATCAGAATCAACAAACCAGTAAGAAGTACAGTGACCAAAAGCAGTGAGCAGTTTTGGGTTCCATCAATATCAAATCACACTCAAAACATATTTACAAGCACTCTTAAAAGCTACAATCATTACATTATTTTTCCTTCATACTCACCTTTGACAGGTACAGAGATAAGAAAAACAATTGTAGGAAATTTCATGGGGGAAAAAAGTAATTAAAAACCAAGATATTGACAAAAAACCATCTCCACCTGCTTCTTAACTCACAGTCCAAAAGTCACATTAGTGGTTTCCAAAGTTTCCCCTTCTATCCATAGATTATGCTTCAAAAGTTTGCTTTTGGAAAAGAACATTGTTTCAACACAGCATTCCCATTTCTGGCATATGTTCTGAAGCATTATCAGTCAAATTCACATCTTGAATCTGGGAAGACATGTCTTAATTACACTCATCAAGACTAAAATAGTAAGGCACCACATGACATGTTACACAGACACTCTTTAACTTCATTGTTACTATTATCTTCCCATTTACTTGTAAAAATAGCTTGGCAAGGTTCAGTCAAGCCTTCAACTTCACCTTTTTAATCACAAACGAGCAGAAACCCCACTGAACAGAGAGGGGGAAAAACTGCTAGCGCAAGAAGTTTGCTAACCCTATGAAAACTAACTCTTCAAGCCTTAAGGTTTTGAAATGTGGCGCCTTCTTCATATTGGAGAAGTCGATTTACCACAAATAAAACCAAATACTGTCTAGAAAGTGTTTACTATCAACTAAGAGTTCCAAAGTTTTATGAGTGGGAAATTGGAATGCTGGATATATTTTAGAGGAAGAAAAATAGGTCTTTAGCACTTTTTAAAACATTCACCCAAGTAGCTCCAGAGAACATGCATACAAGAAGGCAAGAGAACTTGTTTCAGTTATTTTGACGGCAACTTAAATAAGCTGATGATCTATTAAAAAAAAATAAGAAAGCTGTCAATTTAGAGACTTAATCCTGTAGCCAGGACATACTCCGCAACGCAAAAAAAAAATCTGCATAAGCAATTCAACTTATAGACCACTTCTCTAACATACAGTTAATCTTGTCTAAATAAGCCTCCCAGTAATCTCTGGGTACGGACTCAGTCACCTAGTCCCGCAAAACTCCTGTGCTCTGCCAAGTACTGTAGTTGTTACTCCGTTTACACAGGACCAAAGCTGTCCTCTCAAACAAAGCTTATGTGAGCACACTACTCTCAGTGAATCGAAACAGTAACAGGTTCACCATCAGAACGAGGAATGAGGGTGAACTACTCTTCCTCCTGCGAAATAAACCCTTTGTACATGAAGACCCACCCTTCTGTCTTTCCCACAGTTGCCTTTCTTTACGGACAGCTAGAACATATGCTATTTAACAGGGGTGGCTTTCACCAAATGCATGCGTTTAAGCTTAAATTAGCAATAATCATCTTTTCTGAAAGCTACATCATTGCCAGAGGGGGGAGACTATTACATACAAGAGCACAGTCTTAGAGTGGCAGAGCCTCAACTCCCTCCCCGAAAAAGCATTTCTCAGATACTATACAACTGCTTTATGGTAGCACGGCTTGCAAGTTCCTTGGTATTTTGATCACATGAATCTCCAGAGACTACCTCCTCTACCTTGTTCCTCCTTCTTTCAAGAGGAAAAGGACACGGTATATCCTATAATAAAATATCCTTGCCAACTATTCATTACTGCAGTGGGAATACAACAGCAGGATGATGTTTTTCGATGTGCTCTTGCCCAAGTCCACTCTCCCCCCACCCCCCCAATCTTCCGCTACTGTAAAAATTACACCACACGCACTACATCGCACGCAGTTAAAAAAAAAAAAGAAAAAAATAAAAAATAAAAAATCCCGCTCTGATTTAGTTTCCAACTGCTACGTCGCTCGGTTGTTTTCCACAGGAAAAAGCACGGGTGGGTGACGATGCTGGTATTTCCCTACGAGCGCTCGGTCACGCCAAGCCCGCGGGGGCCCCGCAGGACAGCGGCCGCTCAAGACGAGGGTGATGGAGAGCACACAAAAACCCACTCTCGCAAGAAGAGGCAGGCGACCTAAAACCCCGAGTGAGCCTACCGCAACTAGCCCCGACTGCACTCTAACTGAGGGGAAAGAAACAACAGCACATGCCAACAGCGGCAGAAGCAGGGAGAGAGAGCGAAGTACGTCCGGAGAACACCAAGACCCACCCT
>VZSF01006466.1:53491-78644 GCA_013398295.1 Chionis minor
CGAGCCGGGCCGGGCGGCCGCTGCCCCGCAGCCTGGCGGACCGGTCAGCAGCGTGGCCCCCCCCGGGGGGGCGGTGGGGGCCTGGCCGCAGCCCGCTCCGCCAAGGCGCCGGGCGCGGTCACGGGCGTTCCCGTTCTCCCGGCCGCTAAGAGGCGGCGGAGGGCGGCCACGGCTGCTCCCGGTTCCCCCCGGAGCGGTGCGGTGCCGGCCGGCGCGACTCCGCTGCCTCAGCGCGGGGAGGGGCTGGGGGAGGGATGCACCGCCCGGATGCTGGGTTGGGGCGCTGGCAGCGGGTGCTCAGCTTTGTCCCTGGGGATTTAGCGCCAGCGAAGTTTCCCGCCGCTGTCCCCTCGTGGCTTCGATGTGGCGCTGGCAAGCGGCTGGTGAGGGGCCGGTCGCCGCGCTAGGCGGTCACCACCGGCTGGCACGGCACCTCCTCCCAACGTGGCCGGTGTGGGCATCTCGGCGGCCCACGGGGAGCGTGAGGCGCAGGGGCAGGAAAAGATGCGCATCCCGTTCCTAAGCCCCAGAGGGATGACTGCATCCGAAGGCGGCCTCTGGCAGGGCTAAGGGGTCCGAAACCATTTGGGAGCAGCGTGAGCCCTGCGCAGAAATCACCGAGGAATACCAAATATGGCCCTGTGCAGCCATTGCAGCGGGGCCTGCAGGGTTCCGGGGGGCGGCAGGGAGGGTTTCTGTCACGCCAACACCAGCGGGGATTCTTGGCCGTGGCACAGCACATAGCTTTGCCGTGGGTAAGGCCGCCATCCGTGAGGGCAGAGCTGCTCCAGAGGCAGCGACGGTGCCCCAGCCGCAGGCGGAGACCAACGCTGTCAGGAAGGTGGCAAGGCAAGGCGGCTGCTCTTCAGGTGAAGAGGGGTTCCGTGCCGTCTGCCCAAGGTCCCAGGGAGCCAGCGAAGCACCGTCTCAGAATTGGAGCAGGCTGTAACCAGGTCACAAAATTAAAAGGTGACTTTGCTAGGAAATGCGGTTTCTCTGCTGCCTCTCAGCACTGATCGGAAAGTCGGCGTTGTGGGCACCATGTCAATGGATGCATCCCCAAATCATATTTTCAACAGCAAAATACGGAAGTCTGAAGGAATTGGATTGGGGGTCTTGCTTCTTTACAGTCTAGGTATGCTTTTCCATTTCAGATGTGCCATCCTTGCAAAACTTAAAATACTGAATAGCTGAATATACCATACCTGCTGCTGAGACGTTTACTGGGAGAAGGTTTCATGTAAGCCCCACGTTTTCTGCAAAACAGTGTAATATTTGATAATTTCTTTCAATGATGGGCACGAAGAGCAGTTTATCTCAAAGCTACGCATGGCTAGGTTTATCAGATGCTCACAATAGTATGTTCAGCCGGTCTTCAGCTATGCTGAATGTTTGCCAATTAACTGGCCTCATTAATCTGTAACTGCGAAACAAAACAGAATTCAGGGGAAGAGTTACTACAGGCAAAGTGCTAGCCGTGATGGACGTTCAACGTCCGTCAACATTTTTGCTATGCAGACTGACGTAACTGAGAGGACTCTCAAAGTTTTGTGAAATCAATGTAATTCCCTAAATCTAATCCTCAGCCAGTACAAAACTGTTCTCATGGCAGTTTGCTCTGGGATTGGGACTCGGGATTGCTCAGGTGGTACATAGGATTGTCTCTGAAAGTCCATAAACAGATTTGTACCACAGTTTGCTTAAAGGAAAAAAAGAGGTTTTCCCACTCTGCTGATACTTTTGAAGCCTGCTCTTTTAGTCTGTTGTTGGACTCTGCCATTTTGATTCTGTGGAAACCAATATATTCCATCACACCAATAAACCTGGATAAATATGATACTGAATTAATCATTAGAGCCCAATTTTTCTTTATGCAAAGAGCCTTTTTACTCGGGAAAATTGATGAGCATAATTGTAGCAGAATAATTTATACCGGTATGGCTTTGCTGATGTAACATTACAGGTAGATGTTTTAATTGGGTGTAATTATTCCATTTCCCTGTACAGATGAGTCCTATATAGATAAATCCCCTTTTACAGTTAACAGTCGAAGCAAATTACATCTCCTAATTACATTTACACCAAGTTTAAGGCACTCTTAGGATGGGCAGGAAATATAATGGGGACACAGTATAATTGAGAGTGCAACCCTTAAAATCCTATTTGTGACAACTATAATCAAATTGTCATCTGTTATAATATTTTCACTTATTCTCATTGCGAAACAACAAAAGGCATCAAGTCTGTTTAAAATAAAATGTTTTGAAGGTCTAGCACCAAAATATGTACATCAATTCCTGCAGGCTAAGGAAGCAAATGCAGTTTGTCATATTTAAGCGGAACTGTGCCCAGTCTGTAGGTAACATCTTCCAGTGCCAGATTCAGCACTGTTGTAATCAGGCATCCTGGGGACTCTGTGATACAAAAGGAAATTTGACTTCATGATATCAAGGCTAAATTTGGCTCCCCAATGCTTAGAACAGTCCTGAGGGCATGGTGCTCCAAACAATTAATCTTGCATAATGTTGAATAAAGGCGTATAGGACGCACTGGCTCAGTTCTTGTAAATCTGTTGTTACTGGCATATTTTTTCTGTAAAAAGATGGTTTTCCACAGTTGGCAGCAGTCCTGGTCAAAACCGTCTTTGAGCTGTAGAAACACAAAAGACTATACTTTATTTCCAGCCCATATCTTCCTCCCTCTCTGGCCGTTGTCCACCCACCTGCCCGTCCCCCCACGGAAAAAAAAAGCCCTCGCCCTTGATTTAGACCCGGGCTGTTTGGCAAGCATTTGCTCCTCCATTCTTAACCCTTTTGGTCATTTGAAAACAAAGTCCTGAAGCAGTGTGAAATTAACTTATATGCATAACATTTGAAGTGACAGCACAAATTCCCACTGGAATGAAGGGCTATTCACTTCAGTGGGAATCGGCAAATAGATTTGTAGCAGAACAATGTGCTCTTCTGAAAAGTCTTCGCTTCCATTCGAAATGACGGGACGCGGCCTCCCTGGCGATGCTTGCGTACCACCACCCGTTACCACCCTATAAAATAAAACCACAGCAAACCAAACCCAAACCAAACTTGCCTTTTTTTTCCACGCGCTTCCAAGCTGGATGAGATATTTAGCCTGTTATCACACAGAGTTTCTGCCATTTGCTAACAGGTGGTTACGTTTCCACAGCGACTGACATTGTTGCTGCATCATCCCTGCAGCCAAAGTCAGGGTAGTTGTGCCCCTGGCTACACCTCAGCAAAAACTGCAGCCGGAGTTGCTGTTTTCCGTGCTGCGTGGAGAAAAGTGCCCGTCCAATTCCTTGTCTAGAAAAGCATGCAAAAACATCTCTGTCGGCTGTGGAGCAGGCAGGATTGACAGCGGTTCCAGCAGGACCAAAGAACGTGGGCTGCATATTTATGTGCACGCGTCTCCTGACCCAGCGGTGGACTCGGCGCTCTGATTGTCCGTGATCATGTTTGGGAAGGGCTCGGACACCGCCCCACAACGCACAGAGTTGGCTTATCTCTGGTAAATGGTGTTTTAATAGTGTTAGATACACTTAGGAGTTTTTGGGGGTAGGATGCTCTATAACCATGACTGTTATTAAGGAATGACTAAGATTAAGCATATATTGTGAAGCTGGATTAGTCTCGTGGTTCCCAGCTCTTCGCATACAGTGTAATGCAAAATGATCTGGGTTGTCATCTCATAGAAAAATCTATCATAATATTTTGATTCAAATCATAAGCAAGCTTAGCCAAGAATAACATACATACAGTCGCATGATATATAATATTTTTAAAACCCATTTGCCCAATACTTTGCTTATTAAAGATGACATCCTTAAATCTTGTTTCAATCAAGGACTATCTCTTTAAGGAGAAATCTGAGTGACTGGCTCCCTCTTCATTGCAAATTACAATTAGAAAACCATGGTGCTCTTGCACATAGAGAGGCCCTGCCCTCACACATTTGTGCAAGAAACTTTATGTGTCTCAAAAGTCCCAAAGCTCGTGCCTTTTTCTGCAAAATGGTCATGCAGTTGCTGACAATAATCACCTTCAGCTTTATGTTTCATACCCATGGTACATATCATCCAGTCTACAATGCAACTGAGATTCCTGTTGCCTCGGCCAAGAGGTTTAAGACTCCCAGCCAACTAAGCAAATTCCTTATGCATGTCTGTTTGACAGACAAAAAATAATAGGCAAGGAAATGGTATGGTTTCCAGTTGGTCTCTCCCATTGCCACTTACCTCATTGGAAAAGAGGACAGAAAAGTTAAGGATTCTTCTCGGAAGAATACTTGCAAGTCAGACAATGCTTCCTCTGTTTTCTTTCTGCTCTGTTTCCCTTTCCCGTAGTCCCTTGCTGTCCTTCTGTATGCCTGTTTTTTTGCCTTTGTCTCTCCCTCTTTAACTATTTGGCTATACTAATAGATAGAATCGTGATATTATATACTAAGAAATAAAAAACACCCTTTGTTCGTATGTATCTGTATAGACAAATGCATGGTTTGTGTATTTTGTTCTAAAACTATCACATTTCTTTCTAGGCACAACCATTAGATACTGAAGATAAGCAGAAAGACAGCACGGGGAGGCACGAGAGAGAAACATGAACGGGTAGAGAAGAGCGTGCCAATCCCCTTGGGTGCCAATTGGACATCCTTATAGTGCAATCCCACTTCCCAGCCCTTGGCAGCGGTCTCTACAGCAGCCACAAAGACCCCTCCAGCCACACCTCCACGGTCTGACTGATTTCCCTACATGAAAGAGAGCCACTGACCTTCCTCTGTGGGGCTGAGCTTCACCCCCTGCACTGTATAGTGGTGGAGAAGGGATAGTTACCAAAGATAGTCCTCGCTTGCCCGTGTAAGAGGATTCTTGCTGTCCCAATATGTGTTTCTCTCATGACTAAGGAAAACCGAAATGAACCTGCTTTTCTACAGGATCAAAAATAACAAATACAGGTTCTTGAAAAAGAAAAAAAACCCCTGTATCCCAATGAGATTGCAATTTTATGTTGCATACCTACAGTTCACAGTGATGTTTTCATTGTCCCGATTGACTGACACGATCACAGCCCCAGCAGGAGGTTAGTTCTTGATTCAAGGAAAAGGGAGTTTTAACATTCATTTTAATGGGAACCTTTATTCATTTTTAGTATCAGCACTGTTCCACCAGCTTCACTTAATTATGGGAGAAGAAGCAGGTTTAGAATTCCCTGGAGGAACTTGCTGTTTTTTCTTCTCAGACTTACTCTCTTCATCTTCTCAACTGCTCCTCCCTTAGTCTTTTCATTTTCCTTGAGAGTGCTTATTCTTATCCTTAGAAATGAGCACATCTCGGCAAGATCATTTAACTACTATAAATGGTGTAATCTTACTACCTTGCTTTTCTTCTTTTCCACTGTCTTTCCCTCTGTGGATTGATTGCTAAATGCATCAGGTTTTCCGCAGTGTGATGGGTGGAGTACTTGAACCCAAAGGTTGTGCCTACCTGTGTCCTAGGGATACAGCTTGAATATGTAATATATGAAAAATGCATCAAGGTAAAGTCACAAGGTAACTGTAGTAACATGCTGTATTCCTCCTGCTTACATTATGTTTTTGTACCTGAAACCATATTAACATCTGCAAATTCAAAAACCAGTGTAAGACTGAAACATGCCAGGGTTCACTAAGAAAACGTGACCTTGTTATACCTTAGGTTTCTGCTGTATGAAGCCTGTATATATTGCAGTTTCTATTACGCCATTTTTTAGTATCTATAAGAATCAGTTTGGGCCTGAAATCAAATGAAGGTTTCAGTCTCTAAATTATTTTTGAGCACATTTTAAGTCACTTACAGATCAAGTCTTTTAAAACTTTGAGTGGCAAAGAGGAATACCTATTAATTTTAGACAGCTATTTTTACACTTCCACATGTATAATTGAATTCAGAATTTGCCCTTCTACTTTCAACCTGAAAAGAGCAGCCCAGAATGCACCTACACGCTTTTGATCCTTCGAAAAAAAATAATTTGTAAACTGAAGGAACCTTATTAAACTTTAAAAACAAGTCTCTGTGCAAAAAGAGTGCTTCATTTCTATATGGCTTTTTCATAGATGCTGTTAGAAGCACGTAGAAAATCGCTAAAGCTCTGCTTCAAGCTGGGCATTCATTGGTCAGTCTTCCCATGAAGACAAGCACACTGGGGCACATGGAAAGAGTTACTGAGGTCGAAGTCTTTGTCTACATAAATGTCTTGCACCGCTTCAGCTATTCCCAGAGACGGGAGAAAACTGCATTTTGTACTTGAAACCGTATTAACATCTGCGAATTCAAAAACCAGCATAAGATGGAAACACGCCACGGTTCACTACTTCAACTATTCCCATATACAGGAGAAATCTGCAATTATAAAGAAATGAACACCCTTATTCCTGTAACGGAAAAGAGCGCCTTTATTGGCACTAGCTCCACCTAAATTGCAATTATGTAACCGTTTTACCTAGAAATCACCTCATGATCAGAATTGTTATATAACATGGAAAAAATCTGTGTAGATTAAGGGCATATGAATAGTGAGTATATTTTTTTTCTTTGGCCATCCAGCCAAGATATGGGAAAAATGTCATTTCAGTTGTGCCGAAAAAAAAAAAAAATTGCTCAGTTTTTTGGCTTTTATAAACATGTCTGACCCCTTCAAATTAGGTCAGTTTCTAAACAAAAGCATGGTTTAAATGTGAAGTATCAACCTTTCATTTTGGAAATATTTACTGTTTCATTGTTTCAGTCGTCCAGAATGAGACATTCTGCCATTTGCTGGAAGCTGTCCCAAATTCACAAACGTTTTCAGATTCTGCACAAATGAGGTTTGGAGTAATATTATTTTTGTCAGGGAAGAGGGGGGAGGAGAGGGAGAGCAAGGGTACACCTATGCTTTATTTAAGAGTTCACAAGGCCCGAGAATTTTTTTCCCTTAGTTCATAGTAATCCACTCAGAAAGGATTAAGTAATCCAAAACAGGCCACCCTGCAACAGAAATACAAAAGTCCTCTTTTCAGTTTACATGAAATAAATCAGTTGAAGGCATATTTTATGTAAGGTGTATAATACCGAAACACCTAATGTTCTTCTAACATCATCCTTTAGCAGACACAATCAAGGAAGAATACAGGCTTAACTGGCAAAACATACACATTTAACTTAATTATGAGAAGAACCCAATTAAAAGACAGAAAATTTGCTCTAAATTGCATGTACCTTGAGAAACAAAAGCTGTAGAACATATTTCTCCTGCCCACAAACTCACACCTGCTAAGGCCTTGTAAAATTAGTTGCATCCTCAATACTATCCTTCAAGAGCAAGTTCCAAGGCCTAATTATATATTTAATTATCTATTTTTTTTTCAGCTCATTTACATCCAAGTATGTTCAACAGCATGTCATCTGGGATCAATTCTTCAGCAGTGATTTTATTATAGTTTCTATATAATGTTACTTTGGTATATCCACCCTGTTCCCACCCCTGAGCATATGGTGTCTCTTTTTTTAATAGAACTGAATTAGAGAAAAGTACCAACATTAAATATGAATCTCTTGGCTTTTGAGGGTTGCCAATCCTAGAGTTGTTTGCAAATGTTTTTGATATCAATTTCACTTCTGCACCAGAAGTGCTTTGTTAACATCTGCCCTGCAGCAGATGATCATTTTTATTTACTGATTTATTCATGTATCTATATTTTGGTGTGAAAACATAGTTGTAACTCTTGGGCTTTAATCTGCGGAAGGAATAGAGCAGAATGCAATGCAGTCAGTCATGCTTTACACTTGAAAGAAACAATGCCATTATTTCTTTGTTTTTTGCGGTAATCCTAGGTATAATAGGTAGAATGGCAAAAATAAATTGATGTCTTTGTTGCAATTCCCCCTCCCTCAGCCCAAGAGCCATGGTTTCTCTCACGTACATCGTCTATCAAACATTGTTTAAGGATCTTTTTGCACCAGCTGCTATCCTGTTTCACTTTTTGCTTCAGCTAAGCTCTCTAAACAATTTGATGAGCATGAAGAATGATGCCAACCTGACAAATCCTGTTTTTCGGATTTTTCTCCTGGAGTTACCCCATTGTGAAGCACCACGACAGTGGCTGTATTCACTTCTGGGGCAGTGAGAACCGACAGCCCCATTATCTCATGATTCTGCAGGGCCAGAAGCAAGTTTGTGGAACTGCATGATTTTTCTGTCGGTCCCTTCATTTGTTACCTGTTTTATAGTTACACGAACACAAAACTTTGTTAATATTTACATTTTGGTGCTGTAAATGACCACATGTGGTTTGGGAAGGGCAGCATCCAGTTCACGAGCTGCATTTTCAGAGAAAACTCCATGTTCCCACTGCAGACTTTTGCTGTTAGCCTCGAGTGGGCTGGATATTTAACTGAATCATTTCAAGCTGAAATGGCCATTTGATGTTAGTTTTAGAGCTTCTTTGATTTTATCTATTATGTTCTCCCTCTGCTTGCAATCAATTGAACAGAACTCACAATAAATAAAATAGGAATTACAGAGAAGTAACAGGTAGTCCCAACCACCCTTAACCCCTGTCACCTCAAGTCTGACTCTTGAGCATTTCAGAAACTGACGGTTTTCCGTGAACTGAATGATGGTGCAATGCTTTAGAAAGGTTTTACTAGCACAGGGTTTAAATAAACTGCATAAACAGTTGTGGTTATATGAGTAGCATGGTGATTCTAACAGAACTTGTTGGGGAGAGGAGGTGTTCAAGAATAAATGCCAACATAAAATTAGCCCCCAAAACCATGTGGAATTTCAATGAGAAAGCAAACACATTTTCACCAGAACAGAAAATATTCACACTTCCATAGCACAAAACATAGAAACAATTGTAATCAAATTTTCCAGGGATCCTTGGCTGAGACTGGCCTAAAATACTCAGTCCGAACCCTGACAGCTATTTTTAGCTGTATCATTTGTTGGTTGTACCACTTTAAGTTTCCATGAGAAGCTGTTGGAAAGACAGATGAATAAAAAAGCTTGTCCAAAATCAGAATTACTTGTATTCTGATTGATAATATTCTTATTAATAATCTTAGAAATGATGGAGGAGACTGACTTAACGTGAATCGATAATAACCGATTTCACTTGTAAGGGTATGAACACTGTGTAAGAACTGGGGTGTTGGCATTCTGGCAGGTTGTATGAGACGAGAAGGCGGTGCTGCGTCTGCCCGTTTGGTCAATAAACAGAAGACATTGTGCTTTCTTTCTCATCTGTGTGGAAAATAGTATAAATTACATACTGTGCAACTCCTTTCCAGGAGAAAAAATGCTGTAGTTCTTAATTTTGGTGTATTATGAGCAGAGACTTATGACATTAAATATTAATATATCCCTCACCAGTAATACATAAGTATGTATTTTAAGAGTTAAGGGCACAGAGGTAGAAAACAGACAGTAATTTATGGTTTTCTAGTTAAATGTTACTAGAGGAACATTTCTTGTGTTCTAAGCAAAATAGAATTAAGGTTTCAACCCAGTCGCCTTTCTAGTATGTATTATCTACCTGTGTATGGATATATTTATCTAAATAGGTATATTAGATGCAACGTATCTTATGAGTGACCTGATCCTGAAAAACTTATGTATACGTTTTATTTTGTATGGCTAGTGTGACCAAAACAGCGTCACTGACACATGTCTAGTTCAGCCTATGTGTTAACCATAGCAATATAGAAGCCCTGATCTGCCTTGATGACAGTGGGTTGGGAAATTTCACCGGTTTTTATTTTTTAAATCCGAAAACAGAGATGAATTTAAGTCAGGCTTTCTTACAAGAGAGTATACACTGTTTTCAAAAAGGGTGGAATTTCTGGTGCAAGTGAGAATCTCCAAGACTAAAAGTTAGCTGAAACATGTAAAATCCTATTTACTGACTTAAGTTTACTACATTATACATCGTGGTAGACAGAGAAGATGGCGTAAGCATTGATAAAGAAAGAAGTCACTAAAGTACTGATGTGGGGGTATGCTATTGGAGACGCAAATGCAGAATCTAACTCAGGCAAGAGAGGAACCTCAGCCTGGGAGATGAAGGAATGTTTTATGTGGGATGCTAGAAGGGTTGCTTTTAGGTATAGCTATAGACTGCTCATGACTGCTAAGTGTAGACAGCTTAGAAAATGCCTACTGGATTACTTTCATGAAACAAAAATACTATTTCTTGTTCAGCTGTTATGACTGTGTCTATTGTTCCTGCTCCATTGTACAGTGAATATTTTTACATCCTTTATTGTTGTAACAGCAGGGATAGATAATTTTTTTTTCAATTACTGGAAAAGTCACTGAAAGTACAGTTCTAAAGTGACCGAAATTGTTCGCACCAATGAGTGTAATTTGGCAAATAATTACAACTGAAAAAATACGGAAGCAGTATAAAAAGACCTGAAATGTTTCATTTCAGAAACACCAACTGCTTATTTTGACATTTTTTTAATGAATCATTTTGGCTTTTCCTTTCAAACAACATTTTCCATTGGTGAGTGGTCTATATTTTTTAAAGACAAAGTAATTAGAGATTACATTATGTAGAGATACATAATCTGAGAACAAAATGCAACATTTCAATGAAAAACACACAGAAGTCCATTTTGATTTCAATGTAGTGGAAGATTTTTTTCCCCTTTACTTTTTGTTGTAATTATTTAACTTACAAGAATCGCAATTTGCTCTGCTTTAGTAATTACTTAGTAATTACATTAGTAATGACTATAGGGGCCAATAACCCAGCGTATACATACCAATTTAGATCCAGTTATATTGTGGAAGGAAGAAACCCCACCCATAACTGTGTGACAACGCAATCAATATGGGTTTTCAACGTTCACAGGTAGCACAATGAAGTCAAGTTGGCCACACACCACGTGTGAATAGATGACTGGCCTCAGTAGGTCATGATAACTGAAGTATATTAGAGCAAGAAACGAGGCCGGGCCTCTGAAGAGGCCTGGTTTATTTCACTCCATCCTTTGATAGATGTTGAGGGTATGATAAGGCAGCTTTGCAGTAAAAAAGCTGTCACGGTAAGGACCTCATCAAGAGCCCACAGAGCTCATTGAAAGACTGGCTTAAGGCCATCCTGTATATATAGATATGAGGGAAGGCATGGGCTTGCTTTATTTCCTCAAGTCTTGGAGATCTGCTGAAGAAGCAGAATGGGACGGCTACAGGAGCAGAAAGCTTGTTGTGCTCAGAAGTGAGTATTCTGGAAGACGTGTTTGAAACACACCAGAGCCCCACTTCAGAGCTTTGGCATGGACGTGTGACACGCATATCTCATAAACTGGGCGAAGAAGAGTTAAGATGCATGGCGTGATTCCAGGGAGTACAAGTGTTAACTATTAAAGAAGCTGTGCTGATGCAACAGAAAAAAAAAAAAAAAGAAAAAAAAAAAGAAGGATTTGCACCATTTTCTTTCACTTAGTTCTTTCTGAATTAATGTAAAGCTGATACAGTGAAACCCCACCAAGCATCCATTGGCTCCCGGTTGCAGCACAGAAGTCCTCCGTACAAAATTCTCCCCGTGAAATGATGGGGTTCAGGGACATTGTTAGGCCTTTGTACAGAAGACCTCTCTTCCACCAGTCAGTTAAGAGCCACTGCGCTGCACAATTTAAACTTTTTCTCCTATATTGCAGCAAAAATCTAATTATTTTGTAACTGCTTATGCAAGCACCTCTATAGGTTGAAATGACTCTATATCCCCTTGGGTTATCAGTAGTGAATTAAAGTTTGCATGTGCCAACTTTTTCACATTTGTGTGAAAGGAAAACAGAAGGGAAAACTGAGGGGATTAGTCTTAATACCTTAGAGCTAAATAAATATTTACCAAGTTTGATTCTGCCATCAGTTCATGGCCAATGCTAAGTACAAGGTGACTGCAGGACTGCCGAAAATATACAAACAACATTAATCTGCTGGTTTTTTGCCCATTTTGAAAAGTATCATAGAATCCAATTTCATGGCACGCTTTGATTTTATATGTATCCTTTCCCAGGTGAAATAGCTGGTTTTTGTCACTTGTGACACTTTCATTTCTCATACGTGTTTCTAAAATATAATGCTCAGTTTTCCCATTTAGATATGCCTTTATGCAAAACTGTGGCAGAGATTTACTGCCGCAGCAGCTACTTTTTGACTCTATCAGGCAGCCAGCTATTTTCTGCAAAATCCTTCCTGTTACAGGATTCCAGACTACCCATAGATCACTCCGAACAAGAATGTGAACATTCAAAACCAGGTCTCCTGCTAGCAACAAGAACTTCTTTGTTGCTCTTCATCTAAAGTTCAGCTGGTAGTTAATCAGATTCCTTCAGAGTAGATAACTAATGATACTAAAATACCCATATCAGTTCAAATGGGTAACTTTGTGATGTTTTATATGAGTAAAATTCACCGGACTAATTAAAAAACATAGAACAATGATTTTTGCACTGTTCACCTCCATGTAGGGTTACTGAAATTCACAGAATTTACAGCTGTATGTGTTGATGACGAATTCACGTGTTGTAAAATGTAACACTTTACACTGACTAGCTTCCGACTTTTGCAAGTAATAGAAGGTTCATGTCTGTTTCCTTCCTTTGGCTCCAGACTGCTTCCAAAGTCAGCTGAAGGCGTTAGACATAATCCCCGGGGTAATTAATGGATGGAGCCCCAGCGACGCAATAGACATAGACAGTGGAAAGGAAAAGGCATTTCGTTTGTGCAGTTCATCTCCTCCTAAAGTGGACACCTAAAATAGGGTAGATGAATGTACCCTTAAAAGTCTCTGCTTCTCACTTTGAACAATTAGAAAGCCTGAGCTAACTAGCTCAGGTGTAGGCATTTGCATTAGAGGCATCTAAATTAGGGAAAGGGAAGTCCAGTCCTTATTTTGGCCTGACTCATCATAATGTATGCAAGTCATTTACATACGAAGCTTACTTTTTTTCTAATGAACAAACTATGCACCTGGGGAGACGTTATGTGACTGGAGACAGGCTTAGTGCCCTCTGCACCTGTGTGAAAAGGAAATTGAAAAGTCTTTGAGCATACTTTAACTGAAAACTAGCACAATAGCTTACAACACAAAGGCAAGAGATACAGCACACTCTTTGATTAACAACTTTGCAACCCTCTTTGGTTGCTACTAGATAGAGGTTTTGTTGAGTGTGCCATTTGTAGGCGCCACGGGGGTAACAAACCCAGGCTCAGAACAGCTGCAGAAGGGAAAGCGCAGGATTTCATTCTGTCTGATTCCCAGCGCTGAATCTTTGAGCAATCAATCCGTAGTGGAGCACGAACTCCCCTAATTGCCAGAAGTGACTCCTGTTTTCTCGGATGCACAAGCAATGCAGTAGCTCTACCTTCTGGAAGCTCTGAATTTGCTTACTTATTTCCACTCAACTGAAGTTAGATTCCTGTCAGGTATTTTTCTTATTTTGCTGTCCCGCTGGAGCATAAACACCATTAGCACCAAGGGACCAACAATTTCATGGACGATGCAAGAAGTGACAAACAGCCTGGCGTTGAGACCTCGGAGGGTCTAATAACCATCAGCCGTCTTTCCGTGCAGAGGTTTTCTCCAACACAAATCCCAAACTTAACTATGTATATGCAGCTTTAGCATATGCATCTTTTAAAATGGCACACCTTCAGGAGTTGTCAGGCTCTAGATCACACACAGGCTGGTTTAGACGTTGGTATAGTGGTGTGTGCTGGTACTACCCTCTTCAATGTACAAGGACATACATGTGCACATGAGTTCCTGTCTAAAATCACTCTTTCCTGAGATCTGCCCTTCACTAATTGTAAAAATGGTGCTACAAACCCATTTTCCACTCTTAAGACTTCTCCCTGCAGAGGCATCCACTTCAAATGTGAAATCTGGATGGCGTTTTCTCTGTTTTCTGGCACCCCACTAAGGAAGTAATTTACAAAACATACTCCTACATTTTTAATCCACGTGACAAACCCTTTAGTTCCACTGGAAGATGAAGTTGACAAGAGATTAACATTTTAGAGACCTATGCGCATTGACATACATACCATCACGGTATTTTTTTTATCGACCTCCTACTGATTTATGTTCCAACTTAGTGCCATACACAAAAATTTCTGGCATGACACTGAGTTGTAGTTCCTGAACCTCAGCCGTGTAACACTTGTCAGGTTATTCTGAAAATTTCGTACCCGAATCAAACAGGAGTGATTCAGTATCAACTGACTTCACTCACTGTGTCAGCGTCTTTTCTGGATTTGCCAAAAGGGAACATTTTCCCCTTTTTACCACAATTAAGGCTTATATTGAGATGAAAAATGATATGTCTTGACATACTGATAGAGTGCAGACATTTTCTGTTGAAGAAGAAAAACTAACTACCAAAGAAATTAACAGAAAGCAAAATTATAATTAAAAAATGTACTAAACTATAATCAAACATGGTAATGTTTCACAGGTGCCTAGGTCCTCAGCAGTCGTCTTCTAAGTTATGAGATCAACTTAGAAGACAGAAAGTTAGGGTGTTTGGAAGGGGTGGTGTGGCTGAGATATTTTAAAACTGGTAGTGGAAAATAAATATCCAACGGAAAATTTGAGAGGACCTAGTGGAAAAATATTTTTCTAAAATAGGGTTTGACCAGAATATTGAAATTTATGCTTATAATTGATTCATTAGGTTCTTTTATGATCGTTGGTGACCAGAAGCTTGAGTGCTTTTGACAAGCTTGTCTGGAAACCATGGCGACTTAAGCAGAAAAGATCTCCTGTTGCCATGATAAAAAATTAATTAAATTGGGCTCAGAAAGATGTTTTGTTGGAATATCTTATAGCTACTTAAGTGTGCTCTAAAATCTTTTATCCTGTTACTATTTATGGTCATTGCTTACTCAGGAACCTAAAAGACAGACCTAGAAAAAAAATAAATAGAGAATAANATCACTATCTTGACACAGTACATTAAAATCATTCAGTTATTTGCACAGCTGCAGATGCTTATTTTTGTTATTAGAATTTGGGTCATTACTTTTCATGCATAGCAGTTAAAATCTTTATTATTTAATTTATATTAATTTTTTTAAAATATTTTTTAATTATTTTTTTTACTGCTCAAAGTACTGACTGTACAGAATTGCAAACTTCCACACAGCGATGGTAAGTGAAAATAAGAAAGTGTTTCAATCATAAATATTATGGTGAATACCTGTGTAAAAACTGAGAGTCTAATTTATGTTGCTCATGATGAAGTATTATGTGGCCAAATTACAAAACTACCAGTCTGAAAATGAAATTCAGTGTCTAGTACTGCTTAATGCCCATATGTATGAAAGAAAAAAGTGTAGTTCAAGAATTCAGTTTATGTTCCTTTTGCAATCCTTGTGCGAAAAGCCAAACCTAAAAAACCCTTGCAGGCATTAGAGTTTCAGTGTTAGTCTTGATATGTATCATACCTCTGAAACCATACTGATATAATTTTGAAGCCACGTCAGTAATAAACATAATCTCTATCTTGGATATTTTAAGTTCTATCCAGACTGTAATTTACGTTGCCATCACCATCAATTATGTCGCAGTTGTGCCCAGGACTTCAGAATAACTGTAGGAAATGTAAGTGCGCACTCAAGCACTCTATAGAAAAACACTTGATTATCTTGCCATTCACTGAGACCCGGGAGATGTACAAAGCAGCTCACACAGTGTGCAGCAGCAATAATATTTGCAATGTTTCCTGCAGCATGGAAGCAGGGGAGTTCGTGGCAGGTCACCTCACCCAGCGGTGCTGGTGGGGAGGAGGGGCTGCCCCGACACGCAGGGGCCAGAAGAGAGACAGGGCTTAAGACTCTGTCCTATGAAACTCTCCCAGGAGCCATACATTTGTGAGCCAAGCAAAGTGGAGACATCTAGGACCTCAGCCCTATGACAGACAGTATTTTTGAAGCACTCCTAAAACTTCATATAGTCGTAGAAACGACAGTGCCCCCCCGCCCCTGATTATCATTTGAAGGATGTTTGTTGCAGAACTGGTGCCCACAGAAAGCAAACCTCTTTTAGGTAATTTTTTTGCTAGACGATAGTCACTTTAGTTCATCATTCGGTTTAATGTGACCGGATTTTCTTGATAGAACCTCCTTTTCCGCCTTTCTGTGGGAATCTCGGGGGGAGCACAAAGTGACCCAGCATAGGAAAAAGTATAAGTAAAAGAGTAAGAGAAAAAATAAATTCTGTTTAAGCTTTTCTGTGCTAGAAGTCAGGGGGAGGGAGGCTGCACATGATGGACATATGCACATACTCACATTTATTTATGCAGATAATGTTGACATAATTTGAGATTTCTCTTTTGCCTGGTAACATTTGTATATAATTCTCACATTTTCAATATCTATGTCATTGTAATACCATGCTAATTTGTACTTGGTGTCTGTATTATGAGTCACTTCATTACATCTTACTGAAAAACAAGACCGACCCGTGTTTGCATTTCCATGACTGAAATAGCTTTGGAATCTGCATGCAGGCTTCTCATTGTCTTTGCTTGCTTTTGTCTTCTCAAACTCCTAGTAAAGGAGATTTTTGTAAACTGCTCGTTGTTTCCTCTGTGCCTGTACAACATTGTACCAATATTACTCAACAATTACAGACAACTTTAGTGAATGCATATGTACAGACTGTCAGGAATTTCTGATCTTTGTCTTCTCTTGCAATTTGAGCCTGTGCAAGTTTGTCTGACATGTGAACTGTGCAAAATCTTTTCTGAGCTTTTTTTAAGCTCTGGTTTTGTCCATGGGAATGCACGGCATTTTATTGCTTCAAATGTGAAGATGTTTGTTATAACAAGGACAGAAAAGCAGAAACCAAAAGCTCAGTGAAAGAATTTTAGTTAAGACAACTAGTTAGCTAGGACTCTGACCTCTTTCACTCATACCAATTGTGAGTATAAAACATATAATAAGAAAACCAGTTTATTCACAGAATACAACCATTAAAATAATAAAAGCATCTTTTCGTATACACATTAAGGTCTACGGTGTTTTACTGATAGCATGTTTGTTCATTCCAGCAAACCTCATCTGGTTACCTGAAGTGATTTAATAAATCACTGAATATAAGTTCTTCATAGCTGGACAAACACAGACATGCTTAGAAAGTGAGGTATACTGCTTTATTTGATTTATTCTTGTAAGACTATGTTGTGAATGATTAAGGTGAGGTCAGAATTAATTCCAGTAGGTTGGTATTTTAAGTGAATGCATGGATCCCATCATAAGGTGTTGGCAATAAGTAACAAACAAGAAGCTGATGTCATGGTCTGTGAAATCAAACATAACACTGCTCACAGACTGGTGTACTGTTCAGGTTATTGCAGGACAAACAAGGAATGGAGTTATTCCCCAATAACTGTATCAGGAATCTTTTCATCCAGTCAAATGACATGCTTATCACTGAAGTATGCTCTCCTAGACAATGATTCTTGCTTTTATTTTGAGTTCAGCAATTTATTTTAATGCTTCATTAGCTAACCACAGATTAAGAGTAATCTTCCAGGAAAGCTATTGGACATTCTGATGAACATTCATATAAAAAGACAAAGCTGTCTGAATACCTATGGTTAAAACTTTGTGAATAAACATTTCATGTTGTTTTGGTACAAATCAATCATACAATTTGGAAACAGGGAATATTATTTGGCTGCATGTGCATTACTTGAGCCACTTTAACATTAAAGCAAGGTATCTGATTCTGTGAGCTCCAGATCATTTCCACTGGGGAACTGAATATTGCACACTCCTGTGTCAATCAGTTACTACTGATGGTGCTCAAGAGTTTGCAAAATCTGGATCCAAGGGAAGAGGTTCATATTATTTTCCCACTCACTACATCTTTCTTCTCATGTTAGAACGTGACTGTACCAGAGAACATTTACTGGACTATCTACAGGTGAGTTATGTCATTACTGATAGCTTTTGGTGAACACTACTATTGTACAGTAGAAATCCTGTAAAGCTAGGATAAAAGCTTTGAAGATAAGCAAGATTACCATAGGAACGTCATTATTTGAAGAGGAAGAAATAGATGCACTACCATAAAAACCTTTAACAATTGTTTTACATAAACGCATATAAAACCAGAAAGGCCAAGGATCAGTGGGTACTCAGCTTTTTCAGTCTTTAGGTGAGTCAGGGGCTTATGTCCTGATTTAGTCATGTCAGTTTAGATTCTCATTCAGTGTAAAACAGTATTTTTTTGCTAGAATAAGTGATAATACATTGAAACGTACAGAAAATGTCTTCTCCCCTCCCTTCTCCCTCTCCCCCTAGTTCTTCCCTTCCCTTCCCTTCCCTTCCCTTCCCTTCCCTTCCCTTCCCTTCCCTCTCTACCCCTCACCCTTGCCCTCCTTCTTCCTCTCATCCACGCTCTCCTCCTCTCAGACCGTTTTCAGGATGGCTCTTCTTAGAAATGTAGTCGTTATGAAATATGAGTATCAAGAGTAATAGGCTTCATAGGATACTGTAATTCTCAAATATGAAGAAGCTAACTTCATACTAATAAATTGTATCTCCAGTAGAAAAATGATCAGACTGAATTTGAGTTTTCTTTCAGCCTTGTTGAGAATTGAAAGATTCAATATGTTTTTAATTAAAGCAGCCTAATGGAAGACCAGATCATGCTCTCAATTCTTTCTTTTCTCAAAGCAGAGGAAATAACAGGTATGCTAGAACTACTATCTTCCCTTCAAAATACAGAAGTCAGAAACCATATTCCAACTTGCAGCTCGGAGTTCAGTTCCCCACCACTATCCAGAAGGAGGGCAGACAAATATCCGAGTGATCACCCTCAGCTTTGGCTAAAAAAAAATTCTTTGGAAAAGAGACATTCTAATTCAGCAAAGGGATTTATCATCAAGAGCAGGAAAACTGTTCCACATCTGCTCCACCCTACATCCAAGACAGCTAGGTGTGGCACGAGGTATAAGATTTAAGTTGTGAGTTAGAAATAGGAACATCAAGCTTGTTCTTTAGTTATAATTGTGGTGTAGGTGGGTAGCAGGACTATGCCTGTATACACACCAAGTACTTTCAAAACGTTAATACCTTGTGTGGTTTGGGAATATCCCAACCTTCTTCTCATAGGTTGGGTAATGGACTGGCTTGAGGCAGTGGACCAACTTGAGACTAGGTGATTGACTGGACCTTCATCATACAGTAATTGACTGATACAGGAGCACACCTGGTGGGAATTTTTGACAGTTCTAGAAATTGCCCCTGAGAAAGCTCCTGCTAGTGTCTACCCTAATTTCTATTCCTAAATGTGTTTATTAACATCGTGGATGGAGTGTCCCAAAGTGTCCCTGCTGCAGAAGTGATTGGCTGTACATAGATAAAATATTTGTAAACAGACAATGGAAACCATTCCTCCAGAAATGACCATGTGGGACAGTCTTATGTCTGTAGCTAGGATATTTAAGAGATGGGGTTTATGTAGTTAAGGTGTATGAGCAACAATGACTTATGCATGTGTTGTCCTGGGCACGTAGGACCATGGCCAGCTGGATCATAAGAACTGAGCAAAACCATGATTTGAGGTTTCTCTCCTGATCCAGCTGAAGATGCCACTGCAAGGACCCTTGCAACAGACACCCCCATTGCAACTGGGCAGCAACCGATTGTCCTGTTTGGAAGATTTGATTCCCTATGCAAGCCCAACCCTATGTCAACATCCCAGCAGAAAATTTTTGCTTTTAACAAGCATACTGTCCAATGCTCTGTCTGCACATTAGTCAGGGTCTGACTAAAGAAAAGAGCTGATTTCCTGAAGTCCTCTGGCTAGTGAGGACTAAGGAAGCTGAAATAAACATGGCTTCCAACTGCACAGAAAGCAAAATGAGCGCTCTTGGGTCAGAGCTCCTCTGTCTCTTCCCTGCTGGCTCAGCTGATTCCCTTCTCCTTGCCCTCCCACTGCTGCTTACTGTTTCCAGAGGCTGTGGAGTCTCAATAAACCTGCCCTGCAGGTCCTCAAACCCACCTGCCAATGTGACTTTGGAACCAACTGTAAGAGACTGATTTGATTTGATTACGCAGGATCCGCTGGCTTGTAAATTTAGGACTTTGACCACTAAACAACTTCCCCAACATAACATTTTCTTAGCCGCTTTGATCCCTGTAGGTTTCGGATCCCTTTACTTTAAGGAGCTAAGTTGTCCAGAAACTTATGTCTATTTGCAACGAGCTCTGTTTTCAGTCTTCAAACTGAAAACACAAACATGGCATTTAATGCAACACAAGGTAGAATTGTTTTTTACTTAAAGAAAAAAAAAAAGGAAAAAGAAGAGAAGCCTAGGCAGTGAATGCAAAAGTGGTCAGAGGGCATAGGCTGCGTTAAACAACTTTCGTCTTTTGGCAGTCAACACGCACAGGCCGGATCTCCAGCGCCTGTGGCTGGCATTGCCTCCCTCAGGAGCTTGCGGCTGCCATTGCAGGCGTTCGTAAAGAAACACGGTGTGTGATTTTTCACAGCTGAGGGCAGAGTAGGCCCCCCCACAGACCGTGATTACAGGTTATGCATAGCTGCGTTTGTCAAGTACTTGAGGCCGTCGTGAAGTGCTTTAAACTCCTATTTCAGGGTCATACTTCCCTTTCAGAACAATCTCTGAAACACAAAAATATCAAATAGCCAAAATCAATAACAGGAATGGTTCTTTCCAGAAAACTGCAGCTTCACAGAGATTAGCTCAGCTTGGCCTCTTTTTTTTGTAAGGATCATAATACTATGGTATATTACAGTGCTGACAAGGCGACTGAAATTGAGAAGATTAATATGGTAGCAACTAGGCTGAATCCTAAGAAATACAGAGCATCTAAACATCTCAATTTCTCCCTCTAGAACAGCAAGTATCTGTTACCTATGTGGGGCATCCCAGACTTCAGTGTGTTGGATCACTACTGAGGAGATGAGTCAAGGGAAAGCTAGGTTTGTGTTCTGCTCTGCTGGAAACTACGGGCATGCTAGAGTTGAAGACATAGGAGTTTTGGCAACTTTCTTAAGAGGAAGTAGAGCAATCATGAAGAACTATGTTCCTAAGTCACAGGAGGGATTCAAAGGGGACACCAGAAAGACACGAAGTCAAAGCAGTAGCGCTTCCTCTCCACCAGCTTCCCACACTGACACTATCTGTATGGGGGGCATAATAAATCAATCACCATCATCTTCCAGCAACGGTTTAAATAAAAAGAAATCAAGGAATAAAACAGAAACAGAGTTTAAAAAAAAAAAATGAGCTGGAGGAAAAATCACAGACAACCTGATTTCCAGTCACGTGCATATTCCACGGCTTAACAGCATAAAAGGTCCTCAGATAAAGATGGTTTCAGCATGAACGGTGCACACATCATGGCTCACGTGTATTGTTTGAGAGCTGGTCTTACAGTCTGCTCTGGCCAATTTAATAAATAGTGAAGTGCAGAACGCTTGGCATTAAAAGTAGCACCATCTGTTCTCAAAGCATGGATTCTTGTCTAAGGGAAGGGAGCTGCTGTTGTTTTTTTGTGAGGAGGTAGTTAGTTGCCTTGCCGGAGGTGAGGCTAACCTGGAGTTCTCAGAGTATCAAGTACAGCAACAGTTTTATTATTCTCCACACTGTTCTTTGCCTGATAAGCCCCAGAAGTTATTTACAGTTCAAATCACTCCAAGGTCACTGGCTGTTACGGTAGAAGACATTGTGAGGCAATGCAGATTGCATGGCGTAGCAGCTACAAGTAAATAGAAATATCTCCAGGTTACTGTCCTGTGTGAAGCCTGGACCAAAACTCCTATGGGGCAAAGGGTCATGAGCTAAGTTCAATGGTAGTATAAAGAAAGTAGTTGGATTTCTTGGAAGGTGCCTGCACTTATTCTACCTCATCCCTGGTGAAAAAATGCTTTCCTGCCACTACTCAAGTACTTATCCCTTTGTGGGTACCAATCTAATCACATTTTGAATAGGCAGTGCTTGTGCTTGACTGCATTCACTCCCAGCCAATGCCTTATTTGCCTGTATCTCCGTTAATTCTTCCTCTAACATCTCTTCTGACACTTTGCGCTGGGGAACAGAGAGAGAGAAACTTTGGCTTGCAAAGACCACCTGCGCCTCAGAGACCTGTCCGTGTCCCCTTAGCCACCTGGGTGGATGCAAGCCTGGCTACACAAGCCATCATCGGGGCTTCCTCCTCTCATCAGGGTTTTCTCCTCTCCCGCCTTTCTCACCAGCTCTGACTCCAGCACTTTCTATTCCTCACCTCATCAGGGTTGTGGTCCTGGAATGTGCTTCACCTACCTGCATCACTGGTATAAAACAGGCCACTTTTAACACAGCTCTGTTTCCTATGGAAATTGAATAATATAATCACACTGCATTTTTCCCTCCAAACAATAGATTTGAACTAGTTGGCCGATTTTAATAATCTTTGAAAGAGAGATACAGGTTTAAAAGCTACTTCAATTCCTACAAATTTTAAGGAAATAAGCAGTCACAGGGATGAACAAGACCCTTTTGGTGCTTTTTTATGGTAAATGCTACCATTCAAGCTCCTATCTTATTATGAACATGAGCATGCATACATCAGAGGGTGTGACAAATGTCCGTCCATGGCAGAAATTTCACCTTGAGCTCAGAATGAAAAAGCCAAAGACAGTCAACCATGAGACACTTCACAGAAAATGAAGCTTCATCAGTCTGGTGCTTTTGGAATCTCCTGTGTGATGGATTTCTCACTGGGGACCCTCTTCTACCACTGTGAATCTCATCTGATTTTCCCATCCCATGGGTAAAGAACTGTGAATAAATGGAAAGATTGTGAGACAGACAGCCATATGTAAATGCTGATAGCAACAGAATAATAACCAGTGCTAAAATTTAACAGTTCTCAAGTGTTTTTTTACACTAGTAGCCAAGTTAACAAGCCTCAGTGATACAGTTAGTATCTACACAGCCTAAGTGAGTGGGACTTGCTTTGCCAGCTAGAGTAACAGAGGAGCTGCGTGTAGTATTTTTAAAGTGTTGAGAAATGTACCAATTACTATGGTATCGATTGCACTAGAAGATTATCAAGAGCCTTCTATCCTGAAGTTTTTAGCAAATTAATTAAAAGATCTGAACCCTCATGAGTCCAAAAATTCTTTATTGTTTAATACCATAATCTTCTTGTTATAAATAAGGGGTCCAGTCATACAAAATAATCCAAAGCCTTTTGCAATGCATAATCCAGTGAAAAGACTCTGAGTTTGGTTCAAAGTTGGCTAAGCTATTTGTAGAAGGTAGGGACAATAGTAGGATTTTAAAGCAGTCAGCTATTTGAAAGATCCTCTGATAGAAATTTGTGAAGGAGAGCAGTAGTTCCCTGTCTAGGGAGGACTTTGTGAAAAGAAAGTTGTTCACATTTGTGCATATAACAAGAAGCCTCTCTGGAATGATGATTTTAGAGGCTGCATGTCAGGAACTGCAACACTGTGTCCAATTTGCACCTCCATTTACATAAGTTTAAATACAAATAAAATCCAAAATCATCATAACAGCAGCAGCTGAGGATGAAGCACAGATATGCCAAAGAAGGGTGGAAAACTGTCATTAATATTCATTTGTCTGTGTTTCCATATCATGACTTTTAAAATAAGGATGGAATGTCAAATGGAGGTGTTTAATTTGGCAAATAACTTCAGTGCTTCCTTATGCTGCTGAAAGGAAATTCAAAGGATTTCCAAACATTAATCTTTTAATTAATCCAAAGGAAATCCTTGGATGATGAGAAACAGTTACAAAGTGGACCTCAGGGATTGCCTGGTGTAAACTGCAGGACTAATCCAGGGATTCAAACATGGACATCATATCCTGGCTAACCCTCTATTCAACGGGTACTTAAATTCATCCTGCAGCTAGTTACACTGAAGGATATTCAGCATGGCTTTTAAGGTATTTATGTAGACAAAGTCTCTATCAAAATCCTCTATCAGCTATTTACGGGACAATTATATCTGCTCTTTGGACTTCTTTGTTCTCTTTTTCTGGTGCTCTTCACTTTCTCCAGCCCTTTTCACAATGAGATGTTCAAGTGCTGATAAGTAAAAGCAATACGTTAATTTGGACCTTTAAAAGATCGAGGAAGATGTGCCCAAATGCAGCAACATGAGTGTAATCCCTAGTATGAAGGCTGCCAGCTTTTCATTGATCAAACACATCATGCTCAATAAGGCAGTTCTGCAGCTGGCTTCATAACTCCCATGAGGTCCTTTATAGTGTTGCTAGGAACCTGTAAGTAAGGTATCATCTCATAATTTGCCAGAGAATAACAGTGTGTACAATGCTCCTTGTCTACCAAGGACCAAATTTCTTTTTCTTTTTTTTTTTTTTTTTGCTTTGGTCCCTCAGCATACCTGCTGTTTACTTTAACTGGCTGAATGTTCTTCAATGATTTTCAGACTGGTTAATATTGGAAAGTGTTGAACCGGACACTGCTTTCAGGTAAACCTTAGAAATAACTATAAAAAAAGCTTCATAATTTTTTTTTTTCAGCTGAAGGTTTATGCCTATGATGTGAAAAAGTCAGGAGTCAACAAGGAGTGATAATCTAATTTTTCTCACAAATAGATGCATGCTAGGTTTTTAACAAGCCAAAGTTTAATGGGGTAGAATAAATTAATGACAGTTGTCTCAGAAGAACTAAATGATACTTCCTGTGTTCTGTTTGTTTTTTGTTTTTTGGTTTTTTTAATATTTCCACTTAATATGTCAATGATTCAATATTGTAAAAGACCTTTGCCTTCTGATTAGAAGGGAAGCCTACAGGAATTTTTATTCTCTGGAGAGCAGTGGAAATAAAATTGAATTCAGGAAACAAAATAACCATTTAATTTACTCCCTGAGCTGTTGGTACCTCGCCTATGTATAGACAAACAAAGGAATATTTAAGGAAATGTATTAAACAGAAGCAATGTAGGCAATACTAGGATTTGTCACACATTACGTTCCCGGGGTCACAAATTTCAAACAGGTGAACACTTTACAGATCCCTTTGCTTCACCCCTCTCCCTTCACCCCTCTCCCTTCACCCCTCTCCCTTCTCCTGTGTATCCCCCCCCCCCCCCC